>JABWPP010000050.1:9037692-9045192 GCA_016920855.1 Puya raimondii
TCATAAGAGTATAGTAGCCCTAGCCAGAACTAGGCTACTATACTATTAATAGCACCAAGTCATTAGTATTATTAGGTTTTCGGCCCTTGGATGAAGGGATATGTAGTTAGGATGATAGTGGTCCACAAGAGTTGAGTGGGTGGTTGGTTGTATAGTATGATCTAATTGGGTGGTTGGTTGTTCAGTAATTAATGAGCTTAAAATTTATACCAAAAGAATCGTCGTCAAATAGCTTATATCAGAAAAATTAAAAGATTAGATAATAAAATCAAACTTTTAAAAAATTAGATGATTGAATCAAAACAGGCCAAAGTTCACATAAGTTATATACATTTACACCTTTTCCTATTTACACATAACCAAGAAGACTTAAGAGAGAGAGAGAGAGAGACAGAGAGGTGTCCCCACAATAGAATAGTAGCTTGAGAAAGTGATAAACATATTAATTGAGATGAACCCACACCACACAAGTGGCATGGGCTTTGCAAACATTATAAGTTAACATAAGTTGTCCTTACTCTCCAAGCTAACATAGGACAAGAGAAAAGATACTAAAAAGATCAACAGATGCATAGCTACAATACTACAAGTATATCTAAGCTATTCTTTTTCCCAAAAAAAAAAAAAAAAGAGAGAGAGAGAAAGAAAAAAGAAAAAAAAAAAAAAAAACCAAGTATGCAAGTAAGGTGAAGGAGACATTTGTTATGCATCCAGAGAAATCCAGCATCTAAGAGAAAAAATTGGAAGGTTGTTTTGTTTTCAATGATGAATGCATCACAAATCACACAATTGTTATCATCAACAGCACTATTCCCATGTTCACTGAAAATGAACATGCTGTTCATGCTATGCTATAATAAATAATATCTGAAAATGTCAAAAGTAAGATAATAACATCTTGGAGTAAACTAAGGGCCTTTTTGGTACTATAATTGTTGATGTTTTTCTAAATTAAATTTTTATTATACAAAATAGTGAAGAATTGATGGTAGTGTGTTCAGATATTTTTTTGGTTGGCAAAAAAAGAAAAACCAAAAGCTTAAGAATAACTTCTTCTTTTTTTTTTTGGATTAACGTGTACCGACCTTATCGAAATTATAGACCATTTTGAATAGAATTTTTAAAATTTTTGATTTTACCACCTGACCTTTCAATTTGATATGCGTCAATCAACAGCACTTTGAATACAAAATTTAAATACCTTGTTTATCTTAACTATATATTATTCATTAGAGTTAACAATTAGTTTAAGTTTTAAAGTGAAAGCGTTATTGACTGACTTAAATCAAATAAATTAAAAAATTAAATGGTAAAATCAAAATTTTTAAGATGGAATGAGTTAAAGCTAAAATGGTCCACAGTTAATGTAAACTCTGTACGTTTTTCCCTTTTTCTTTTTTGCTTCCTAAATTGTCATTCATCACTTTAGCAGAGGTGTGAAACAAACTAACCGACTATAATATCAGATTATATAAAATTAATTTTTTTTTCACTGGTAATATCAGATTATATAAAATTAGTGTTTAAAAATAAAATTAAAGAAAAAGACAAAGATGCCAAACCAGTCCAAACTGAATGTGTCAGTCAAAAAAATTTACATTACTTTAAAAGAATCTTCCAATAGAATGAAACCAAGCTCCCAGATTATAAAAGCAACCAAAAATCTCCCACAAAAATCATATCATATTTTTTTTTGTATTATAAACTTGTAATTCCAACATGAACCTAACAAAAAAAATCATAATAAGCAGAAATCTAAAAATTTTACCTCTCAGATCATTCATATGAACCACAAGCATTATTATAAATCACCATAAAGTAGTACTTCTACTACCCAGGTTTCCTCAGTAATAAATTGTAGTTTCATTGATCCAGAACAGTCAGAATCTGCTTCAACTTTTCAAGTATATCATTCCAGACTGCTCACTTACATTCTAGGATTTTAGCTTTCTCATAAGATCCAGTACATTGAAGACTCGTATTAAAGACGGTGAATTATCAAGAAAATAGAACAGCATAAACAGTGTTCATAAGCATCTTGCGGAGTAACAATCAAACAGGTACAACAACACCAACAGCAGTTCATCATCAGTTTCAGATAAAAGTTTATCGCGACGACGCCAACATGAACAAGTCCACAATCCAAGCAGATATATTTCGCAAGCAACATAAAATAAACTAGACAACAAAGTACCTAAAGATAATAATAGATGATAGCCTAAGAGTTCCATTTGATTCACAATCGAAGTCGCATCTCCTTCATCTTGCACCATCACGAGTAGTAGTTTATTCCTGAAACATTGAAAAAGAGAAAACGAGAAACAAAACAACTTTTCAAGAAGAGAAAAGAAACAGCAGAAGTGGAAGAAAGGCTGAATGCAGAAAAACCCCCTCGAAATCGTCATGATTTGCACATCGCACCCCCGGAAACTGAAAAAGTATATTTAATTCTACTAACAATGTTTACAGCGTCGCACTAATGACCGATCCCCCTCCCATCGGATTTTCAGTATAAAGACAGTTAAAAAAAATGTTGAAACAATATGATGTCAAAGTCCGATACTCATCATACACATTTTAATATAAGCTATGGCATTTTTCTCTATTTTATAACAGTGTATAAACCGTAAAATCTGACTGAATGGTGAATAATTGAGGGGTTATTATATGTTATTGCTCTTTCAGGAGGGCAAAGTATGTATTATTAATTTTCTTTGCTTTCGACTCGGGGCTCTGCATTTTAGCCGAAGGTAAAAGAGTAATTTAAAAAACAAAATCGAACGTAAACACGCAAAGGACTTACGGTTATTATATATTACGATTTTAATAAACACTGCCGGCCATGGGCATGTCGTCGAAGCTCCAAAGACCCACATTGCTCACCATATCCTGGGTGACGTCGCTGTTCAAAAGGCTCTCGATCGACACATCCGACCCGCCCTCGAGATACGGCTCCTGCAGGAACTTCACGTAGGATTCGAAATCTGAAAACTCTTCTGACTGGTCTTCGACAGCAACAGTTTTCTCCTCCACGGGATTACGCTTCATCTTTTTCGCCGGATTCCCGTCTTCAACGAAAACAGATTCATCGACTTCATCGATGGTGGGAACAGTCGGCACAAGAACCGAAGTGATTTCCGGAGTCTTAACATCGTTCTCCCAATTGAAATCGGAGCACCCAAAAGAGTTGCTTCCCTGATCAGATTGGAAGTTCATCTTCTTAGTGGGCTCTTCCTCTTCAATGAAGTCCAAAGCCGAGAGGAAGTCCTCTCCGTTATCCAGATAATTAAATGGCTGACTCAAGTTGAGCTTTTCCTGCGGTGGGCTTAATTTGGGAGCTTTTGCGGAAGCAGGTTTCGGGAGGCACTTCTGAGAGCTTGCGGGCGCCTCGTCAGGGAAGTTCACCTTGGCTTTCTTGCCGCGGATCCTGCGGGCTTCCGCATCGTAGGCCCGCGCCGCTTCTTCGGCAGTGTTGAAAGTCCCGAGCCAAACGCGGACGCCCTTGCGGGGATCTCTGATTTCAGCCGCCCATTTGCCCCACGGGCGCTGACGGATCCCGCGATATTGGTTCTTTCTCTTCCTTTTAGCTGAGCGGGCAGCCGAGCCATCATACTCGACCGGCTTCAGAGTAGTAAATCCATCTGCAAATATTAAAATTAAAACAGGTATCATGTCTGAATGATTCTAAAGTGGAATATGCAAAATTCTCTCCAGCAAAATAAGATCCCACGGTGCAAAAATTGGTGCAAAAGAGCGAATCATGACGCTTGAGAGCGAGCAAATGGGAAAGAGGCTATCTCATCAATTAGAATACAAACTCGCGAAAGTCCTCTTAGATCTGCTCGGCAGAAGAACCTAGTCGAAGGGAAGGTAGTACTTCGAGGATTCATATAAGTTGAGTGGAGTAAATTCTTAAAGAAGAAAAAGACGAATTGTTCCACCAAAGAGCAGAAAACGGCGTCGCGAGAATATTGTGCATGTCAATTGTGCTGCACTAATGAGGTTTCTTAAATACTAGCACAAACAATTTGATCAAAATAGGGAACAAAAATAGTAAACTTTGATGAACTACGAAAGGCGATTCACTTCTATACTTGACAAGAACATAAATTGCGAATTGCGAATTGCGAATTGCGAAGTAGTTCCAAGAATCAAGTTTTACATTTTAGAATCACTGATCTAGATATATTCGGGCTTTCTAGTTTGTACAACAAATTGTTATCCAAGTTTCAACAAAAGGCTATATTTTCAAGAAAATTAAAAAGTTTATGCTATTACCCAGCAATATATCACAGAATCTAGCAATCTAGGAAAGAATCATAAGCATCTAAACTTAGATAAAACTAGAACCCCGAGAATCATCACAAACATCAGTCTACTTAAAACTAATAACCAAACATGAGAATGATATGGCAACAAAAGGTAAAGGAAGTGAATGAATTTTGCTAAGAAAACAAAGATAATTTTCATCTGTGGATTGAGGAAGAGATGTGGAGGTTGCATCTGAAAAAGAAACACCCTTTAACTAAGATCCCAGATGTGTAAACAACTGATCACTAAATTCAACAAGTAATACCCCAAATAAACAAAATATATACCCAAAACAACAAGAGTAGGTCCTAGAAAGAACCAATTTGGGCAGTTTAAGTAGATAATCTACAACAAAGTTCTTTAATTTCCAATTCTTTACCCGAGAGAAAGAAAGGGAAGGAGAAAACAAAAATAGAACCCCAACAAACAAACAAAAACCATTGCTAAGCTCCTTAACAATCCAATATTTAATCTCCTCGTTTTAGCTGAAGCCTCCCTTTTTTTTCCCCCCTTTTTGACAAAACAAAAGAAAGAGGAACAACGCAAGGCAAAAATTCGGATCTTTTATGTAATAAATCAGAAGAAAGGAGTTTTCGCGTCGACGCATCCTCGGAATCATCGATATGGCGAAATCGAAGCGAAATGATCAGGAAAATTAAAGGGAAAATGACCCCTCACCAACAAAAAGACGATTTTTTGTGGATATCAAATCACCAAAAGTTTAAAAAAAATCCAAATTTTCCATCTAAAACCCCCCATCAATCGATCCATGAAAAAGCAAAACCCAGTTCCCCAAACCCCAAAATTTACCCCAAAAATAAAAAAAAAAAAAACCCAAAGGAAAAAAAAAATCCCATTTTTATTTATCACAAAAGGTTCCCGGGGAATCAAACGCAAATAAAACAACACCCAGAGAACAAAACCCATCTCGCCGAACTCAAAATTGAAACCCCAAATTTACCCCAAAAAACCAGTAAAAATCCCATTTTTATTTATCGCATGGGAACCTTCGAAAATTGATCTCAGGGAATTAACGCCAAAAAAAGAAAAAAGAAAAAACCCCATTTCAAACCTTACTCAAAATCGAAACCCCAAAACCCCCCAAAATTCTCCCCCCACAAAAAAAAGTGAGAACCAGTAAAGATCCCATTTTCAAACACACGGGTACCTTCGAAAAAGGGTCCCTGGGATTCAAACGCGAAGGGCTTCACATCAGCGAGCTCGGCGACATCAACGTCGCCTTCGTCCACATCCGACTCCCCGGACTCGTCCCGGAACTGGCGGAAGTCGGCCTCGAAGTCGTCCTCGGCGCCGAATTCCCCCTCCGCCGCGTAGGGGTTCGCCGCCCCCGCCCCCGCCCCCTTCGTCTTCTTCTTCCTCCCCCCCTTCAACTCCGGCCACCGGTGCTCGCCGGCGAGCCGCCGCGACCGCGCCGTGGGGATGAAATCGGAGATGATCGCTCCGCCGCACATCGCAGCGCCCTCCTACTGTCTCACGCAAGAGCAATTGCTTTCGATTGAGAGAGAACGGTAAAAGTGAATACGCGAGAGAGAGAGAGAGAGAGAGAGAGTGAATGGTAGAAGCCAAAGGGCTTCCAATGAAAGAGAGAAGAAGCGAGTGGGAGAGATGGTATTAGGGTTTTATATTCGGGGTAAAATGTTTAGGAACTCCCTGTACTTTCCACATATTGCGAGTCCATACTCCGTGGAGTGTATGATTTATACGGATGCTAATGGGTACGAATAAATAAATTATCCGTATCCGAACGGGGAGGGCTAATTTGATGCTAAGCGGGTATAATTTCGAATATGAATATAAAAAATTAGAAATAATTTTATATAGCTCCTATAAACATATCGAATAGTAGATATATTTCTACAAAGTTTAATTTTTTTGATTTATCTCTTCAAAAACTCAGTGCTACTCATATTTTCCCCCCTGCTTTCTTGTCATTACTTCACTGTTTATTTTTTAATAGAAAATAAGTGAAGTGTCAATTTACCCCACTCACTAACTAAGGTTAAGTTCTTACCTATTGTTAACTATATCTTTTTAATGGACAATAACAGTGGGGATATATTTGAAACCGTTAGGACTTTTTGAGGATTAAATCTGAAAACTTAAACTTTGTAGGAATATATCTGCTATTCAGTATGTTTACATGAAGCTGTATGAATTATCCCAAAAAGTTAAAACCATCCGGATTTAAATTCGGGTATGAATTTTATCCGCAACCGATCCGAATTCGAACCTAAATTAATTTTATATTATATAATATATATGAATGTTTGATATTATATTTGAATTTAAAAAAATATAGATCTTAAAACTGTATGTATTGAAATATGATAAAAAAGAAATAATTATCTCGGGTTCGAGTTTGGATTTCAAATTTTTGGTCGGTTCGATTTTGATATGAATTTTTTCAAAGTTCTTCAGCTTTGGGTTCAAGTTCCAGGTTTCGAATTCGGGTTCTTGAAAATCCACTCCGAAACCGACCCCTTGACATCCACAATTCCGTTACGACTAATGTATAATTACTTCTGTACAGCAGTTTTAACTATATGCATTGCATTCTGTTTGGCTGTTCCAATTTTTAAAATTCTAAAGAATAATTCTAGTCTACATTTTCTGGATGGGAATTTAATTTCTTCGGATTGGATTCGATGACATTTTTTAATAACAGAAATGACCCCGATTGGAATTTAATAATTTTAAACTAAATTTGATGAAAATTTTACTTTCTACTAATTGTACTTATTTAAATTAATTATAACATTATTTGTACTATATAATTGAGAATAGAAGAAAAAAATTAATCATATTGAAATGACTTTTTAAATTTTTTCTTAACAACAAAATAGAATAGAATTCAATTAGTCTCCAATTTAATCCAAACTAAAAAAAATATTTGTAAATGAATTTTGTTAAATTCTTCTTTTTTTTTTTTTTTTTTTTTTTTTGAGAGAAAGGTAGCACGCTACCCGCTTCGTTTTATTTCGTTTAGAAATAAACTTAGCTGAAAATTTGAATCAACTAGGATCCGAACTCGGGACCTCGGATACCAACCATCAAGCCCTTTGCCACTTGTGCTAGGGACGGTTGGTTTGTTGAATTCTTCTTTGTCAAACAAAATTCATTCTATTATTACTATCAAATTTTTTGCTGTTAGATCTTTCTCTTTGACCA
>JABWPP010000050.1:9047692-9095192 GCA_016920855.1 Puya raimondii
ATAAAATTATTAGTTTGAATAAAACTTTAACTTAAATCAAAATAATAAAAAATTTAAGGGGGTTTCTAAAATGCAGATATCTTTTTTCAAGAAAAAATTTATTAGCCTATTTCAAAAAAAAAATTGATATGCTCATGTACAGTTATATGTATGCAAATTTTAAGGTGTTGTTTGATTTTTCGAAAAAGTGTGGATAAAAATTTTCCAAAAAAATTTATAATTTTTTTTTTTAGTTTTTAGTCCATTTGGTTTAAAAAAAAACTAGCATTTTTTAATAACAGTTTTTCAAATTTATGAAAAATTAGTATTTTTGTTTTTTAATTTTATATTCGAAAAACAAAAGTACTAGTTTTTTTATAAAATTTGAAAAAATAACTTTCAAAAAAAGCTAATTTTTTAAAAATAAAACAAATGAAAAACTGAAAAAAAAAAAAATTGCCAAAGAAAACTATTTTCTTGAAAAAACAAATTTCACACTGCTTCAGGAAAGCAAACTGCCTTTTAGTCATGGCTTTCACGTGAATAAGGTTAAATGGTATGAATTTTATATTATTTTTGTGACATTCCATGGATTGAGAATAGTTCTATATCGGATAGTTGTAACTAGATGTGGGGGTATATAAGTCCAAATAGGCTAGATACAATAACTGGTCTATAACATTTTGGGCTAGTGGATTGGGCTAAAACCGCCTCTTAAACCTACAGGAAATATCGGGTAGCTGCGATTGAGCATGACGAGAATGTCATGGTTTAAACATCGAATAACTATGACTAGATGTGAGGGTAAATAAGCCTAAATAGATTAAACACAATAACTGGGCTATAGCCATTTCTGGCTAGCGGAAGTGTGAGAGCTAAATGCTATGCGGGGCAAAAATGCTACACCACAAATTTAGTAGGAGCCACCTCTTGAACCTGCAAGAGCCACCTATAGAATCTCACATGGCCTTGACATCCTAAGGGTTGGAAATAGTCCCACATCTTGTAGCTATAGCTAGATGTGGGGGTATATAAGCCTGAAAAGAATAGACACAATAATTGGGTTACAACATTTTGGGCTAGTGGATTGGGCCCAACAAGTTATTGGATCTAGAGTACCTAACTAATCGAGCTGCAGACTCCAATAATAAGTGGCCCCATGGCCATGAGCTGTAGACTCCAATAATAAGTGGCCCCATGGCCATGGGAAGCAGGTCTTGACAGTTTTTACCAATGAAATTAAATTCTACGTGCACGTATGCTTTCGAAAGTATAGTATTTTTTTATTTATAACTTGAGGAGATTTATGCACATTTTGTCCACATTTTATACACTTTTGTATTAACTAGTTGAGTGTACGTGCAAATGCACGTAACAATTATTTTAATTTTTTTTAAAATCAATATAAATTTGTATATTATATTTATTTAAAAATTTAAAATAAAAATTATATTTTATAAATTTATATGTTATATTTTATTAGAAAATATTTGTAATATTCTATATTGTTCTTTTTTTATATACATTAAATATTTATATATATTTTTTTGATTTCTGATGAATCTAAAATTTAAGTATGTATTTTAAACTAAAAGCATCAAAATTTAATTCACATTTACTTCAAAATTTAAAATTTAATTTTGATCCACTATATAATTAAAAAAATTTAATTGTTAATTCAAAATTGATGTTAAAAATTAAATTTAATTCACGATTTAAACTCAAATTTAAATTTTAATGTAAAATAAGTGGATATGAATGCTATTTTTTAACAGATTGATCATAACCTCTCGTTTTTATTTGAAATATTTTTAACAAATTGATCACAACCGTTCGTAGAATTGAATTTATAGATGGATATGAATGTTATTTTTTAACATATTGATCATAACCATTCGTTCTTATTTGAGATTTTTTTTAACAAATTGATCATAACCGTTCGCAGGAAATATTATTTTCTCTTTTTTGATTCCGTCTGTCATTTCTATACGCTTTTATATATAGTATAGATGTAGAGAGAGAGAGAGAGAGAGAGAGAGAGAGGAAATGGTTTTGAGTCTATGACTATTTGGTAATCTACACGAGAAATTACACAAAAAAGTTGCAATAAATGGGAGGAATTTATGAACTGCGCAGTATGTAAAAATACACATGTACATGAATTGACATGGTCAAAGATCCCTACAAAGTACAAGATGTGGTTGGTATATAATAATGTATTACATATCACAAGAGATATTGGAATGTACATGCACTTGTATACAGCGAAAGAGTGAGTACAATAAAAGAGTACAACAGTGCCTTTCACATTACTGTACAATTACTCTCTTGATCTCATGATGTTGAGTTAGCTTTGATTACAGGATTAGAGATTAGGGTTTAGAACCTCTTTCTTTTCTCTTTTTTTACACAAAATTTGTGATAATAATATTATGTAATGAACAAATCTTGATAATATAAATATAAGAATAATAAAAAATGTGTATGAGAGCCAAAATTCATAATTTTTATATAAGAATAATATCGCTATTAACTGTACTCTGTAACAACATGGCATTGCTTCACTAAGAATGCATTTTAAGATTAAAAATAATTTCGCGACACCCCCTAAACTTTTAGCATTATATAGAGATTAAAGAAGCGAAGAGAAAAGATTCACAAAAACCATGCAAGCAGCGAGGGAGGGAGCAATTGAGAGGCTACCTCAACTTTTGAAAAATTACATAAAGATCCCTATTTATGGTATAGTAAACAAATATAAAATATTGTAACATTTAGGAGCCAAAGTGTAATATTTTTTGTAAGAAACTTGTGCTTAATTTGTACATCAAACTTTTGTTATAAAAACATATGTATTCTTGGTTACAATTTTTTTTTGTTTATCAAAAAAATATATATATATATATTTTTTTAGAAAAATAAATTTGAAAGCTGATAAATTATTGGAGTCATTCACATAATTAAGAATCAAAAGTCTAATTAAAGGCCTTATATGATATATAACTAGATAAATATTTAGGGGATCCAAATGTATTTTTCCCACTATTATTTAATACTAGTTTTTTAAATAAATGAAACGCACTTCTTTTCCATGGTTTATTGTGCTAATATTATATGTTATGGAGAAATAGTCCTATAACCTCCTAATTAAACTCGAGAGCTTTAACAAATAGCAAATTTCGATTTTACAAATAACAAAAAATACTTGTTTACAAATAACTTTTTATAATATTTTACAAACTATATATACAAGTCAATAATTAATTTTCAACATTAAAATTATAAGTAATGCTAACCTTCTCATGACTCGAACTTCTTCATAAATTAAATACCGCGACGTACACGTATTACTTTCATGCCCTTTGGTTAGAAGTTTTTTACCCTTTTACTTTTCTTTCGTCTCGACGAACTAAAGGATACACTACTAAACTGGAATAGAAGAGTCAATCCGAAGTATTTATCTCACTTTGAGAATAAAATTTTGCTAAGTTATCATAATTTTAAGAAAAAATTAAATTAATGGGAGAAAATAAAGTAGAAAAAGAAGAAAAAAAAAGAAAAAAAAAGGAGAGAGAGATACATGGTTTAGATTGAACATTTATGATATGGTTTGTTAGTAAGTTTTTTATTTAATCCTACTTCTATTGCGCCCCGGCTATAGAAATTTCGGTGGATCGTAAGCGCTAACCAACTATCTCAAAAGCACGTGCTGATAGGAAGGGCGCACCCATCACACTTAATAGCTCAGCCATAACGCTCGCGAGCTTCGACCTGACTCAACCCACCTGAACGTTAGGTCTATTGTTGGGCCTCTTGCCGTTGGGTCTCTTGTGGATCACACTCCCACTCAACTTATTAGGCTCACCCAACTCAATTTATTAGTCTCCTGGGCCTATTATCACGGGGCAGAAAGTTGGACCTATTTTAGCTCAATAATAAATAACCAACAACTTCTGACTCCACCTCTGGCTGCATATACTAATTTGTAAAGTATTGTAAAATTTATTTGTAAATATAATATTACGTACTCTTTCACAATAACATCTTATAAACTTTTCCGGAGCTCAGCAAATCTCTTTCTCTAGTAAAGTTACTAATTAAACACCTATTCTCGAAACATGCGTTGCGTGTTATTATGCAAAGTTTCAAAACAAGTCAAAATTTGTCCTCTTAATTCTAATTCTTGGAAAAAGTAGTAAGAATAAAAAAATTGATCCACCTTCTTCTTCAACCATGTATTTTATATTTATCCGTGAAAAGAGAACGTGTAGATTTTTTCTTGTTTAACTATATAAGATCATTCATGAGACAAGCCACTGGCATTGCTGTTCAATCAGTAACTTTATTTAATAGGAAAGGTCGATTAAATAATTTGATAAATTTGTTCATTTACACCTTTACTTTTTGAAAATTCTTTTATTTACAAATTCTTCATATAGTTCATATTTTGATTAGTAAACGAGAAGTACTTTCGACGCAAAAGTAGCATGCCAAAACCCAAAACTAATACAGATGGTTGGTATCCTAGATCGCCGAGCATTTTAGAAAAAATAATAATATCTAACGATTATAACAGGAGGGCTCGTGTCATGAGATCTACGAACTAATTAAAATAAAATAAAATATATATAGAATATAATAAAAACCTTAGACTAATAAGTCCACAAATTAAACAAGGTTATTATTCAAAAGTGGGCTTTGATGGGATAGGATTCATTTTATCTAACCATGTATATTAGTTGTTGGGTCCAATCAAACAAATTAAGTGATTGTGAGGGTTTTTTTTGGTCCAACCACATATTAGGGTTTAGGTTGGATTTAAAGAGATTTTCCTCGGTGTGACCGTTACATGTCACGGCACTGAGGCTGACGTGTGGGACCTACATTTCTGTGGGGTCCACATGTCAGCCTCAACATGCGTGATATATAAGTTTTATATTAAAAAATTTTAAAAGTTATGGTTTGGGTTTAATTAGGGGATGTAATTTTCTAAGGAGTGCTTTTACTAAATTATTATCATCAACATTTCTCTTTTGGTTTCTCACCTAACTTAGGGGGACTAACTGGTTGGTGACAAAGTTTGTTGACCACCACAAAATAGTCCTTTGTAGTTCTTCAAAAAAAAATTCAAATTGATATTTCAATTCTTTGGGATTTGAATTTCATCTTTTACCAACTTTCAAATTTGAAAAATCATAGAAATTTTGAATGCTAATAATCCAAGGATGGAGTAATGTATTAGCAGAACATTAATTATATTGTGCCAACAATTGTCAAATTATAAGAAATGCGGTACTCTAGTCCTTATACTTTTGTTTATAATAATTTCTGTTTTAAATTTTTTAAATTATTATAATTAAATTCTATAGTTCGATTAAGTTTTACTAAATGGTAATATGTCGATGGTATAGTCATGATGTAACATATTACCTTTTTTTTTCTTTTAATCAATCACAATCATCATGATATTGTGGCAATGACATAACATTTCAATTACCCGCACATCCTTCACAAAAGAGATAAATTAAAGATTCGTTTGGTTCAGGTATAAGCAAGAACTGTCTATTTCAGGAATAAATATAAGTCCAGATATAAGCAAAGAATTAGACCAATTTTGTATTTGAATGAAAATTGAGTTGTTCCCGAAAGTAAGAAACTATTTGGATAGATAAGATGGAATAAGAAGAATAGCTAGTGGGTAGTTATAGATAGAAAATAATGATATTACCCCTTATATTATATTTGAATTTAAATTTTAAAATTTAAATATATAACTTTTTAAATTTTAAAAATTCAAAATTTAAATTTAAAATTTTAAAACTCAAAATTCAAAGTTCTAAATTTTAAATTTAAGATTAAGTCTAAATTTAAAAATATAAAATTTAAAATTTAAAATTTTAAAAATTTAAAATTTAAAATTTAAAATTTAGAATTTAGATTTTAAAATATAAAATTTAAAATTTAGAATTTAAAATTTAAAATTTAAAATTTAGAATTTAGAATTTAAAATCATAAATTTTAAAAAATAAATAGGGGTGGGAAGAGCTGTTTGCACCACCATTCCCACACAAGGGGTGGGAACAACTATCCCACCCCTTAACGGGTTATCCCGGAATAACCCGGATAACCCGTTAAGGGGTGGGATAGTTGTTCCACTCATTTTTTTTTTGTTTGGGTATAAAAGGGGGGATAAGGGGTTACTCCCCCTCCTTATCCCCGAACCGAACGATGTGTAAAGGTTTTTATTTGTATTTGTATCTGATGCATCAAATTGTTCATAATATAGTAAATATTAGGTTAAAATACAGAAAATTTTTCTATAAATACATATTTTTTACTTTTTCTCTCTATTTTTTTGAAAGCCCATATTTTGTCCCTCCAAAATTTTCTAGCAATGCACATCTGTGCTTGTGAAAGCGAGAGGGGGATAATTTAAGAAATTTTGGTACACTTTATATAACCAACAATTAGTTGAAGAATATGACCAAATTAATGTTTGGGCTTTAATATTATGATAAGCTCCAATTGAATTATAAACTAATCCTTGTTCCTTTTAAAAAAAAAAAATATATATATATATATATATATATATATATATATATATAAGCTATCCTGATTTTAACTACTGGTTTTGGCAAGCTCAATATTCTCAACTTATATTTCTAATTTTTGGCATCATAGGTGGCTACTTCACTACAATTCAAAACTGTTGAAACATATGTATCATAAATACTGCATCTTTTTTCAAACCTTATAATGATTATGTTACTTAAAAGTGACAATTTTAACTGCATATGAACATAAAAATATTGGGCCAAACTGTTACACTATAACCTCTATCACCTATGATATTTATTTATTGTGAGAATTCAAATTTTAAATTCTTAGTAAAATTTGAATTCTGTGTTCCTCTCCCCTGTTGCTGTGTATTTGAGCTGTTTGTGTATATATATACATGTATAGGTATTTATATATGTATATATATAGTATATATAGTATATATTTTAGGGTTTTGTGTTTTAAGTTTTTGTTGCGGAGAGTGAACGGCTAAACGGCGCAATCCAGGGTCTATTTCTGACGATCCAAAATGGTAGATTCGATGCCTCGGCAGTGCTGAATGCGATGGCATGATCTGTTTCGACATGCGACGGACGGATCAAAAGTTATTGCATGTTCTTCGCTGAGAGGTCGAATTGTATATTTTGCAGTTTCACGATCTGGACCCTGTTTCTCGCACCGTTTTGCGTGAGATTGCTTGTGGAGGGGTGTCTGGGCATATTGTTCCTGCTTTGAGGGACTGAGGACTCATTTGCTGTGTGTGAGGGGTGTTTTTGCAATTGTTACATGGTGTATATGTGTGCTTGTGTGTGTGTGAGTGGAGGGAGAGAGAGAACTCTTCCCTCTTCTTCTCCCTCAGCTCCCAGAGGTGAGCCCCCTCTCCCCTAGCTCCTCTGCCACCCTCCCCCGTGCGCCGCCGGCCGTCGCTGACCACCCCCCTGGCCGGCGCAACCCCGGCCACCTTCCTCTCCCTTTTTCTTCTCCTTTTCCTCCTTCTTCTTCTTCTCCTTCCCTGCGGTGTGCACCCAGGGGGAACCCACGCCTGAGCTCCCCCTGAGGTGGTACGATTACCGGAGTCGAGCCCTGCCGCCGGGAGCCGCCGCCGAGCTGCTGCCAGCTGCTGCTAGGGCAGCAGCATGCCGAGGTTGCTAGACCCGAGCCGCCGCCGCCTCCCGCCGCCTTGGAGGGTGAGCACCGCCACCCTCGGGACCTCCGGCGCTGCCCCCTACCTCCCCGGCCGTCCCCGCCGTCGCCGTGCCGCCGGAGCGCCGCCGCAGCCGCCGTGGGCTCAGCCTGGGCACCTAGGGCAGCCGCAGCCGAGCTCTCTCCGCCGCCGCCGCCGCCAGTCTTTTTTGTCGCGGTCACCGACAGGCCGACGTCCGGCGACCTCCTCTTGCCGGTGCTCGCGTCGCCGCCGGCCGCCGACGCCGTCCGTTGCCGCGCCGCCGTGCCCTAGCCAACCCGAGACCTCTGCTTCTTCCCGCGCCGCCGCCGTCGCTTCCTGCCGCCGGCTGAGGTGAGCCCCCTCTTCCTCACCTCCCCCGCATCCATTCCTGGCCGCCGCTGGCCGTGCATGTCGGCCGGCAGCCGGCCGAAGCTTGTTGCTCCGGCCGGGGTCTCTTTTTGCCTTATTTTGGCCGCGCGCTTATGTTTGAGCTCCCTGTTGCCTCCCGAAGCCCGGAAAAGTGAGCACGATGATCGCGGCGATGCGCTGATCATCATGCTCACCTTAGTTTTTTGTTTCGTTGAGCCGTTTTGCTGTTCGACCTTTGTCGAGCTTTTTCTTCGAATGTATTCACTGTTTTTATGCAATTTCTGTGCTTGCGACTAGTCCTGTCGCAGTGAGGCTGTGAGCACGGCCTCCATTACGTCGTTACCTATCCGCTGGTGCTTGCGGAAGGTCGTGCGGACGTACGAATTGCTCGAACGGCCTAAATTATTGCTTGTATGTATGTAATTGTTGCTTGTTTGTGGACTTTGGTGATTGTGGCAGCGTTGCAACGCTGCGGGCAGCAAGGCCATGACCCTTGAGATCCTGTGGACTAGTTGTCCAACCCCTTCGCCCTTCGCGGAGATCCGGATTTATTTTCGATGCGTTTTTCGATGATCTAATCGGCGAAACGCGTGTTTTTAGTTGTGCGACTCACTCGCTATTTTCGTGAGTGACTTGGCTTCGTCGTTTAGCCTCGTTGGCTATTCCTCATCGCTGTCCCGAAGTTCCAAGGACAGCGGATGAGTGACGAAGGGTTTCAGTGCCAATTCGGCATTTTTCGGGAACCCGGGAAGCCTTTTCGGGTGCATTTGTGTTCGTGGCACCCCGAGCTTGTGCTCGCTGTCCCGCCATCTCGTTTTGTGTGTTTGGGGACAGCGGAGGACTTGGTTTGGCTGTTGGTACCCCTGTGGGGCTTAGCGTGGTTTCGGGATCGTCCCGGTGGGTTTTCCGGGCGATCCGTCGGTTTCGGGATGTGAGAGTTATGTGTTTAGTGTCGACTTAGTGGACCTTGACCCTATGAGTCTCTCGTAGGTCCTGTCGCGGTTCCCGAGAGCCATCGGAGTTAGACTCGATCGTTCCTACAGGTGGGTACTTCGATCCGGAGTCGGTTCAGTGGACTACGGTGATACCTTTCTATCCCTTCTCTTGCATTTCAGTTATTAGTTCACTTGACGTCCGTTGACTCTACTTATGTGTGCTTGGATAGTAGAGTAGTTGTGGTTTGCATGATTCTTGAGACGACCCAATTGGTCGGTGATGATCGCCTGTTGTTCCGAGCGATCCTCGTATATTGGCTTTTAAGTTGCTTCACGGCTCCTTGTCGTTCTGTGGATTGAGCATTCGCATCGATCGTCACAGCTCTTCTAGCACTTCACGTACACCAGCGATCTGATCCACCGCCTGGGGGTGTACTTTTTCGGAAAAGGGTCGTTGAGTTTGGTCCGACCCGTAAGCCTTGATGCAGTGCGTCCAGAAGGTTTATGTGCCGAGAGATGAGCAGTGTGACAGTGCCAGGGATACGTCCCGGTGGATATGGATTGGGTTTACTTTGTGGTTATCTCCATTGATGCATATACTAGTTGCTTACAGTAGCATAGTTGTTCAGTTGTATGTCAGCCTCATACTTACTTGTGCTACTGTTTACCTTATCTATCTATCTGTTGACCCTCGTACCGGTGTGTACACCTCGCCTTCGTCGGCTTGCGGTACCCACTGGGAGGGGAGACATGTTTACATGTTCTCACCCCCCGCCCTCGTTGTTGTTTTCAGGTGAGCAGGGTGGTGGGAGTCGGGACGTTGCGAGGCACGCCTAGATAGTAGCTCTAGAGGTTCCGACTTGTGAGGCTACTCCCCCAGATTTTGGTTATTACCCTATCCTTATCAGCTAGATGTGATTGTGGTTCAGTTACCTCTTAGATATTTTGTCTTGCATGCTTATGTTTTGTAGATTTGTTTAGTATTCATATGTGGGATTGCATGCTTGGACTATTTGGTTGTATATACTTCTAGATCTTTCATTTATCGCATACCTCGGTTTTCTACCCCTCGTGGTAGCGTTTTCAAAAAAAGAGTTCTCGTGTGGAGAACGGTTTTCAAAAGGTTTTAAATGATTGAAATTAGGGTTTCAAATAAAACTTCTGGGTAAGGAGCAATTTTCTAGAATGATCTGTTGTTTGTGCATCGCATCATCCTTCGCCTAAGGACTTGCTTAGATTCATACAGGTTTAAGGACGGTTAGCTGTATGAATCATGGTTTGTGTTGTGGTTGCTGTGTGGTGAATGAATAGTGATTGTGATCCTGTTGTATGTTGTGTACGCCGTGCAAATACAGGGGAGGCTCTGTCCGTGTGTACAGTGGACCCTGTATTTGTGGCGGGTCTGTACGTGACGCGGGCTAGGCTTTCAAAAAAAAAAAAATTTGGCACGTTTTTCCGCTTCTAAAACTAGCCCGGGGCGTGACAGATTGAGATGGTATCAGAGAGTAAAGGGTACAAACACTCATTCATTCATAAACTTGTAACTGAATCATTGGTTAGGCTGACCCATAGGAGACCTAAGATGTATAGGTGCGCGAGTTCGAGGGGGGTTTGTTTTCGGCTTGTGTTTTGTGGGAGTTGCCGACCCCTTTCTCTTGCGCAGGCTTCTGTGTTTTGCAGATGGCTTGTGGTCGTGGTAGACCTCCCCGTCCTGGTCGTGGTGGTGGGCGTGCGCCTGCAGAGCCGTCTGCTGGTGTTTAGACTCGGGCTATTGCGGCTGGTTCGAGTGAGGAGCTGGCAGGAGGCGGATAGCCTGATGTAGATCGTACCCTATGTGCTTGAGGCCTAGGCGAGGGGTCAGCTGACGACCCTCTCCGTCATGTTCCGACATGTTCCGGTAGTTTTTGCAGCAGCAGGCTACGGCGACTACCGCTCCAGCCCCTCCTCCTCCTTCGCCGAGTGCCCCGATGACTGCAGACCCTCCTGTGGCACCCACGCCGTTGTGGCCACGACCGCGACGATGACAGCGACTACGTCAGCTGTTTCGCGTGTGGACGTCGACCCCGTGATTGGGGGTGGTGGCCACATCTGAGCGCGCTTGGCGGATTTCCTGAGGTTCGATCCGCCCCTGTTCGCAGACTCGTGCTCCTTCTAGAAGTGATGGTGGAGTACCGGACAGATACCAAGTGGCAGGGTGTTTCTCCCTTTGCGTAACCACTCTTCGGCAGGTGGTGGCCCTACCGGGCTAGGTGACGTCACTTGATGGATCTGTGTTGTCGTTTGGGCTGTTCTTGCCCTGGCCCCACTTTTCGTGTACAGCACGAGGGCCAATGCGAGCGTCTCTACGGAGAGGTGCTTTGAGCGGTTTCGATCGCAACTTTGGTGTTACCTGTTCTGTTTTGTTGGGTAGGGCGGTGAAGCCTACCCCACTGACGTATTGCTGGTGGAATCGTCAGTGTTGGTCTTTCGACCTTTAGCTAGTTCTTGCGTCAAACTGACGTGTACTGGACTGAGTGGACATTGTTTGGTGTCGGGTTTTTGTTGGTGCCTACTGGTTCGCGGCTATTCTAACGCCTAAATTGGTGTATTTTGGATTTTTGGGTATTGGTAGGCTTTCGTGCTGTCGCGAGATCTTCCTGGTTGTTGTTGGAGATCTCACCGCATTTGACGTTGGTTAGTCGACGCTGGATTTGTTCTTCCTTCGCTTTGGTTCGTGTGGTTGATGACCCTTCGTCGCCTGTAGCCGTCGGTTTGTTGTTGGAAGCCGAAGACTCCTAGGGAGTTGGCTCAGGGCAGACTTTGTTTTGTGGGTCGGTTTGTTTTTTCCCGTTAATTCGGTGACTCGTCTGTGATTTTGGTCCAGCTTTTGAGTTGGTTGACCTGGTACCTTTGTGGTGTTGCCAACTGGTTGTTGGCGTTTGATCTTGGGATATTTTACTTTCTTTTGATAAGTACGTTGGCTGCAGACAACGTACGTCGTCTTGTGGGAAAGCTGTGTTGTGGTCATCCTTGATCACGTAGTGAGCCTTGAGCTAATCCTGGAGTGGTTTTGCACAGTTGATTTGCCATCACTGCGGATGGTTTGACTCCGGTTGAGTTTGGTTGCCTTTAGCTCGGTAGCTGTGCCTTCACAGCTGAAAGGATTGTTTTGCGAGGTGATCTCAATTTTTGCCAGGTGTTTTGGTGACCTGATGTCGGGAGCCTGGTTGTTGGCTCCGAGGTTTCTGTGCGTGTGTTGGCGTACAAGGTTTTCGTCGCGGCTTTCGTGTAGTCTTGGTTTGGAGTGCGTGTCCGATCACTTGGAGATAGGCGTTTGGCATCACTGATGATTTTATCGCTTGTTGCGATTGGCAACTCTGTGCACCAGAGTGATGGACTCGCAAGGTTTTTACGTTGGTTTGATCGTGAGTTCGAGCTCAACGAGATGACGGTGAAGATTAAGTACCCTCTACCGCGGATCGACGATCTCTTCAACCGGCTTTAGGGAGCCTCGGTATTCTCGAAGATTGAGATGGTATCCTTAGCTCAAGATCAAGGCCGAGGACGTTGCGAAGACGGCTTTCCGGACTCGTTACGGGCATTACGAGTTCGCGGTTATGCCGTTCGGTTTGACGAACGCCCCGGCAGCTTTCATGGATTTGATGAACAGGGTTTTTCGGCAGTTCTTGGATCAATTTGTCGTGGTCTTCTTTGACGACATACTGATCTATTCGAGAAGTTTCCTTCTTGGGTCACATCGTGATGCAGTCTGGTATTGCGGTGGACCCAAGGAAGGTGGACTCTGTGGTGGATTGGCATGTTCCGACTTCTGTGGCGGAGATTAGGAGCTTCCTCGGCTTGGGAAGTTGTTACCGGCGATTTGTGGAGGGTTCCTCTAAGATTGCTGCCCCTTTGAGCAAGCTGACGAGGAAGGGTGAGAAGTTTCTGTGGACTCCAGCCTGTCAGATGAGCTTCCAGGAGCTGAAGGACAGATTGACTCGTGCCCCTATCTTAGCATTGCCGCAGCCTGGTGAGGATTTTGTGGTCTACTGCGATGCGTCTCAGATAGGATTGGGGTGCGTGCTCATGCAGCAGGAGAGGGTCATCGCGTATGCTTCACGCCAGCTGAAGGACTACGAGAAGAACTATCCGACGCACGATCTCGAGCTAGCAGCTGTGGTGTTCGCTCTCAAGCTTTGGAGACACTATCTGTACGGAGCGCATTGTGAGATGTTCATGGATCATCAGAGTTTGAAGTACCTCTTCACCCAGAAGGAGCTGAACCTCAGACAGAGACGGTGGCTTGAGCTTTTGAAGGATTATGACATCTCCATCCAGTATCATCCGGGCAAGGCGAACGTTGTGGCAGACGCCTTGAGCCGGAGGCAGCCTTCGGCGGAGCTTTCTCTCATGATCACCGACCAGGAGCGCTTGGTGGAGGAGTTTCGTCGACTCGAGTTGGAGATTCTACCTCTTGGAGCTACCGCGCAGCTGTTGACTTTGGTGGTGCAGCCCACCTTATCTGAACGGATTGCCAGTGGACAGCTGTTGGACCCGCACTTGTAGAGGATGCGAGCAGAGGCCGAGCAGGGCAGAGATGGTGACTTCACGATCCACGCAGATAGTTCTCTTCGCTTTCAAGGACGGAGGTGTGTGCCCAGTGATCCGGATTTGAGGCGAGAGATTTTGACTGAGGCACACCGATCGTCGTACACCGTTCACCCTGGAGGGACGAAGATGTACCGCGACTTGAAGCAGAGTTTTTGGTGGCCTGGTATGAAGCTAGACGTGGCTCAGCACGTTGCTCAGTGTTTGATTTGTCAGCAGGTGAAGGCTGAGCATCAGCGACCAGCCGGGAAGCTTCAACCGTTGCCTGTACCAGTGTGGAAGTGGGAGCAGATTACCATGGACTTCGTCACCGGGTTACCTCGTTCTCAGCGAGGTCACGATGCGATCTGGGTTATCGTGGACCGATTGACGAAGGCAGCTCACTTCCTACCGGTGCACACGACTTGGTCCCGGGATCGACTGGCACAGCTCTATTTGGATAAGATCGTTCGGCTGCATGGAGTGCCAGTGTCGATCGTTTCTGATCGGGATTCTCGCTTCGTATCCCAGTTCTTGAGGAGCTTGCATCTGGCACTGGGGACGAGGCTCAGCTTCAGCTCAGCTTACCACCCTCAGAGTGATGGGCAGTCGGAGCGTGTTATCCAGACTCTCGAGGATATGCTCCGGGCATGCGTTTTGGATTTTGGTGAGGGTTGGTTCAAGTACCTTTCCCTGGTGGAGTTCGCCTACAACAACAGCTTCCAAGCGAGCATTGGATTGGCACCGTACGAGGCCTTGTCTGGACGTTGTTGTCGATCACTGATCTGTTGGGATGACGTGGATGAGCGTCGTGTGATCGAGCCTGACCTGTTGGAGGACGCAGAGGCCAGGATTTGCAGTGCGAGGCAGCGGCTGCTGACTGCGCAGAGCCGGCAGAAAAGCTACGCGGACCAGCGACGACGTGACCTAGGGTTTCAGGTCGGTGAGCATGTGCTGCTCAAGGTGTCGCCGTCTCGAGGTATCAAGCGGTTCAGATTGCGGAGCAAGCTTGTCCGCGTTTCGTGGGACCGTTCGTGATCCTTGAGCGTGTGGGTCCAGTGGCTTATCGGTTAGCTCTTCCTCCTAGTCTTGCTCGGGTGCAATGACTTCCATGTGTCCTTGCTTCGGAAGTGCATCCCCGACCCTTCTCATGTGATCGGCCCGACAACGGTTCGGCTGAGGGAGGATCTCGGCTCCGGTGAGGTGCCTTTGGGGTTTTTAGCTCGCAAGGTGAAGCAGTTGAGGAACCGGAGCATTCCGTATGTGAAGGTTCAGTGGACGAATCACGAGGAGCGCGAGGCTACTTGGGAGCTGGAGTTTGCCATGCGAGAGAGGTATCCGCAGTTGTTCGCGGATGGTGTGTGTGTGTAAGTTTCGGGGACGAAACTTTTTGTATGGTGGGAGTGATGTGAGAATTCGAATTTTAAATTCTTAGTGAAATTTGAATTCTGTGTTCCTCTCCCCTGTTGCTGTGTATTTGAGCTGTTTGTGTATATATATACAGGTATAGGTATTTATATATGTATATATATAGTATATATAGTATATATTTTAGGGTTTTGTGTTTTAAGTTTTTGTTGCGGAGAGTGAACGCCTTAACAGCGCAATCCAGAGTCCGTTTCTGACGATCCAAAATGATAGATTCAATGTCTCGGCAGTGCTGAACGCGATGGCGCAATATGTTTTGACATGCGACGGACGGATCAAAAGTTATTGCATGTTCTTCGCTGAGAGGTCGAATTGTACATTTTACAGTTTCGCGATCTGGACCCTGTTTCTTGCACCGTTTTGCGTGAGATTGCTTGTGGAGGGGTGTCTGGGCATATTGTTCATGCTGTGAGGGACTGAGGACTCATTTGCTGTGTGTGAGGGGTGTTTTTGCAATTGTTACTTTGTGTATATGTGTGATGTTTGTGTGTGTGAGTGGAGAGAGAGAGAGAACACTTCCCTCTTCTTCTCCCTCAGCTCCCAGAGGTGAGCCCCCTCTCCCCCAGCTCCTCTGCCACCCCCCCCGTGCGCCACCAGCCGCCGCCGACCACCCCCTGGCCGGCGCAACCCCGGCCACCTTCCTCTTCCTTTTTCTTCTCCTTTTCCTCCTTCTTCTTCTTCTCCTTCCCTGTGGTGTGCACCCAGGGGGAACCCACGCCTGAGCTCCCCCTGAGGTGGCACGACTGCCGGAGTTGAGCCCTGCCGCCGGAAGCCGCCGCCGAGCTGCTGCCAGCTGCTGCTAGGGCAGCAGCTGGCCGAGGTTGCTGGACCTGAGCCGCCGCCGCCTCCCGCCGCCTTGGAGGGTAAGCACCGCCACCCTCGGGACCTCCGGCGCCGCCCCCTACCTCCCCGGCCATCGCCGTGCTGTCGGAGCGCCGCCGCAGCCGCCGCGGGCTCAGCCTGGGCACCTAGGGCAGCCGCGGCCGAGCTCTCTCCGCCGCCGCCATCGCCGGTCTTTTTTTGTCGCGGTCACCGGCAGGCCAACGTCCGGCGACCTCCTCTTGCCGGTGCTCGCGTCGCCGCCGGCCGCCGACGCCGTCCGTTGCCGCGCCGCCGTGCCCTAGCCAACCCGAGACCTCTGCTTCTTCCCGCGCCGCCGCCGTCGCTTCCTGCCGCCGGCTGAGGTGAGCCCCCTCTTCCTCACCTCCCCCGTATCCATTTCTGGCCGCCGCTGGCCGTGCATGTCGGCCGGCAGCCGGCCGGAGCTTGTTGCTCCGGCCGGGGTCTCCTTTTGCCTTATTTTGGCCGCGCGCTTGTGTTTGAGCTCCCTATTGCCTCCCGAAGCCGGGAAGGTGAGCACGATGATCGCGGTGATGCGCTGATCATCATGCTCACCTTAGTTTTTGGTTTCGTTGAGCCGTTTTGCTGTTCGACCTTTGTCGAGCTTTTTCTTCGCATGTATTCACTATTTTTATGCAATTTCTGTGGTTGCGACTAGTCCTGTCGCAGTGAGGCTGTGAGCACGGCCTCGTACGTCGTTACCTATCCGCTGGTGCTTGCGGAAGGTCGTGCGGACGTACGGATTGCTCGAACGGCCTAAATTATTGCTTGTATGTATGTAATTGTTGCTTGTTTGTGGACTTTGGTGATTGTGGCAGCGTTGCGACACAGCGGGAAGCAAGGGCATGACCCTTGAGACCCTGTGGATGAATTAATCGGCGAAATGCGTGTTTTTAGTTGTGCGACTCACTCGCTATTTTTGTGAGTGACTTGGCTTCGTCGTTTAGCCTCGTTGGCTATTCCTCATCGCTGTCCCGAAGTTCCGAGGACAGCGGATGAGTGACGAAGGGTTTCGGTGCCAATTCGGCATTTTTCGGGAACCCGGGAAGCCTTTTCGGGTGCGTTTGTGTTCGTGGCACCCCGAGCTTGTGCTCGCTGTCCCGCCACCTTGTTTTGTATGTTTGGGGACAGAGGAGGATTTGGTTTGGCTGTTGGTACCCCTGTGGGGCTTAGCGTGGTTTCGGGATCGTCTCGGTGGGTTTTCCGGGCGATCCGTCGGTTTCGGGATGTGAGAGTTATGTGTTTAGTGTCGACTTGGTAGACCTTGACCCTGTGAGTCTCTCGTAGGTCCTGTCGCGGTTCCCGAGAGCCGTCGGAGTTAGACTCGATCGTTCCTACAGGTGGGTACTTTGATCCGGAGTCGGTTCAGTGGACTACGGTGATACCTTTCTATCCATTCTCTTGCATTTCAGTTATTAGTTCACTTGACTTCCGTTGACTCTACTTATGTGTGCTTGGATAATAGAGTAGTTGTGTTTTGCATGATTCTTGAGACGACCCAGTTGGTCGGTGATGATCGCCTGTTGTTCCGAGCGATCCTCGTATATTGGCTTTTCAGTTGCTTCACAGCTCCTTGCCGTTCTGTTGATTGAGCATTCGCATCGATCGTCACAGCTCTTCTAGCACTTCACGTACACCAGCGGTCTGATCCACCGCCTGGGGGTGTTCTTTTTCAGAAAAGGGTCGTTGAGTTTGGTCCGACCCGTGAGCCTTGATGCAGTGCGTCCAGAAGGTTTATGTGCCGAGAGATGAGCAGTGTGACAGTGCCAGGGATACGTCCCGGTGGCTATGGATTGTGTTTACTTTGTGGTTATCTCCATTGATGTATATACTAGTTACTTACAGTAGTATAGTTGTTCAGTTGTATGTCAGCCTCATACTTACTTGTGCTACTGTTTACCTTATCTATCTATCTGTTGACCCTCGTGCCGGTGTGTACACCTCGCCTTCGTCGTCTTGCGGTACCCACTGGGAGGGGAGACATGTTTACATGTTCTCACCCCCCGCCCTCGTTATTGTTTTCTGGTGAGTAGGGTGGTGGGAGTCGGGACGTTGCGAGGCACGTCTAGATAGTAGCTCTAGAGGTTCCGACTTGTGAGGCTACTCCCCCAGATTTTGGTTATTACCCTATCCTTATCAGCTTGATGTGATTGTGGTTCAGTTACCTCTTAGATATTTTGTCTTGCATGCTTATGTTTTGTGGATTTGTTTAGTATTCATATGTGGGATTGCATGCTTGGACTATTTGGTTGTATATACTTCTAGATCTTTTATTTATCGCATACCTCGGTTTTCTACCCCTCGTGGTAGCGGTTTCAAAAAGAGAGTTCTCGTGTGGAGAACGGTTTTCAAAGGATTTTAAATGATTGAAATTAGGGTTTCAAATGAAGTTTCTGGGTAAGGAGCAATTTTCTAGAATGATCTGTTGTTTGTGCATCGCATCATCCTTCGCCTAAGGACTTGCTTAGATTCATACAGGTTTAAAGACGGTTAGCTGTATGAATCATGGTTTGTGTTGTGGTTGCTGTGTGGTGAATGAATAGTGGTTGTGATCCTGTTGTATGTTGTGTACGCCGTGCAAATACAGGGGAGGCTCTGTCCGTGTGTACAGTGGACACTGTATTTGTGGCGGGTCTGTACGTGGCGCGGGCTAGGCTTTAAAAAAAAAATTGTTACATTTTTTCGCTTCTAAAACTAGCCCGGGGCGTGACATTTATTTACTTATTGTGATAACAAAACCTAAATTTGCTTTCGAGTGCTCATAATCAAAGCACTTATCCTAATGCTGCTCTAATTTTTTTTTTTTTTTTGCAAATTGCAACATGTGTCTGGTTCATTTTATAAATTTGTATAAATAACGTGGTTAAATTTTGAGGAGTGCTAGGACTATAATCCTTTTTAGGGCCTGTTTGGTTTCTTCGAAAATATCCTAATTTTTTTTTTCAGGTTGAAAATTTTTTTTATGTGTTTGGTTCGCAGAAAAAATAGATTTTTTTAAAAAATTATTTTTCATATTTCACGAAAAAATTTTCTTTTCGTTTTCCATTTTCTTTTTAGAAAAATAATTTTTTTCTTCTTACGAACGTTTTAAGGAGTAAAAAAAAATCTCTTTTCTAATATATTGGTATACGTTTACCACACAACCGGTCATTTCCATCATCTCCCACCGTCCTCAATATCTCCCCAAACTATTAATAGTATAGTATGAAAGGATGTCCGGCTAGAATGATAGTGGTCCTCTAGGGTTGAGTGAGTGGTTGGTTGAATACTATGATTTAACGAGTGGAAATGGTTAAAAGGGTAAATCTAACGGCGGAAAACTTGGTAGCACCAAGCGCTTGGTGCTATTGATAGCATAATGCGTATATATATATATATATATATATATATATATATATATATATATATATATATATATATATATATATATATATATATATATATATATATATATATATATATATATATATATATATATATAATATTTAGGGTTAATTGCATACACGTCCCCACAAATATACTGAATAGCAAATATATCCCTTCAAATTTCAACTTTACAAAAATATCCCTGCAAAAGTCCTGCCGTCTGCAAAAATATCCCTACCGTTATACTCTGTTAGAAAAACTGAGTTAACCACAGTTAAAATATTTAATCATGGTTAACCAATAAGGTGAATTGACGATTTTGCCCTCATCCCCTTCCTCTTGCTCTTTCTCTTTCTTTTCCCTTGATCGGAATGGCGTGGGCTGATCGGAACGGCGGCGTCGTCGTCGTTGCCGTCGACGGCGTCCTTCGCGTCGACGTCGTTGCCGGCGAGGCCCATCTACAGGAGGAGCCACCGCCCACCGCCCACCGCCGCCCATCAGCGATCGGCCTCCTCCTCCTCCTCGTCCACCTGCTGCCGCACTCCGCCGCCCAGAGGATGCGGGGAGGGTGGTGGTGGGGGGGGGGGTCGCCATGGTAGGCGGCGAGGACGAGGGACGGCGCGCTCGGCGAGGAGAAGGATGGAATGGTGGTCGGAGGCGGCGAGGACGAGGGACGCAGGCCACGACGGGGACGAGGGGAGCGAGGCGATCCACGACCACACCTCCTCTATTTCGTTGAGGGAGGGAGGGACACCGCCACGAGGGGGGAGCACCGCCGCCGGCCGCCGCCCCCTTCTTGTTCTTCTTCTTCTTCGTACTTTTGGAGGAACATTTTTGTGAGGGCAAAAACATCATTTCACGCATTCACTGTTAAAAAATAAACAGTTCTCTAACAGCAACAAACAACAAGGACATATCTGCAATGGTTAGGACTTTTGCAGGGATATTTTTGCAAAGTTGAAATTTGAAGGGATATATTTGCTATTCAGTATATTTGTGGGGACGTGTATGCAATTAACCCTAATATTTATATATACTAGGGACCACTCTCATCCTAACCGCACATCCCTTCATTCAAGAGCCGAAAACCTAATAGCACTAATGACTTGTAGTGACGGATCTAGCTTATGAGGAGTGGGATCAATTTGACCCCACTTATTCCTCCCCCCAAAAGTCCCCATATCTCTAAAAGTAAGATATATTTTATAATTAATTTTATTTTATTAACTAACTGACTCCATTTTATTTTAGTAAATAAGTAGAGACCACATTTTTCTCTCATGTAGCACCTTTTTCAATTTTATAATTTGAATCCCAATTTAAAAAAGCACCTACTAAAATATAAATAAATTATTTTACACTTCTTTCAAAATAATAGTGGTTTGGGTGAAAAAAAAATCATATCTAATAATGCCATCATACATAATTTTCAATATATAAAAGTATGTCGAAAATAATTATAATTCAAAATGATATATATTCTTTTCTTACGCTATATTTCTTAACAATTATATTTAATAATTATTATATTTATTTTTTATTTTTTATTTGATCCCTCTAATTTTTTTTTAGATCCGCCACTGATGACTTAATGCTATTAATGGTATTTTAGCCCATATATATGTAGCACTCTGAATTTCGGTGCGTTGTATCGAACTTTACTAAATTTGATAAAGTTCGATGGAAGCCAATAATGGCTGGTGTGGAATTGGGTTCCGAAGGTTTCGGAACATTATGGGTGCGAGTGGAAACCCGAAAATTGAAAATTTTTGAAAAAAGGGACCAACTGGAGCAAAACTGCTCACGGGGTCTGGACCCTGGAAGCTGGGGTCCGGACAATGAAGTCCGCGGGCAGCCACGGTCCGGACCCGGATGTCACGGTCCGGACTCGAGCTGAATTCCGAGTTGGGGTGCGTACGGGTTCCGGACCCGGACACCAAGGTCCGGACCCGGCCTGCGCGGTGGACTGTCACCTGTGCGGGGTCCGGACCCCACTTGCAAGGTCCGGACCCGGCTGAGGCAGAATGCCCAGTGAGGGGTATTTTGGTAATTTCACAGTGAATGGGTTATGTAGGGGGGGCTGAGGTCTCTCCCCTCATTCCTTCTTCACTTTCCTCTCATTCCCTCTCCCTCTCCCTCACTTTCTCTCTCTAGAGATCTCTCCAAAGCTTGGAGAAGTGGTGGATTGGAGCTTGGAAAAGGACTTCCAAGGTGCAAAGAAGCTTCTTGGTGCAAGAAGAATCTTGGGAGCTAGGGCTTTGAGGTGAGTTCTTGTGATTTAGGGTTTAAACCTTGGATTTAATCCTTCAAGATGAGGTTTTTGGAAACCCTAGGCAATCTTAACCACAAAAGGTGGAAGATTGGCCATGAAATTTAGGGTTTGGCTTGCATACATGCAAACCCTAGGTAGATTTTGGGCTTTTGCCATGGGAGGTTCTAAAAATATTTGGACCTTCGGGAATTGCAATTGAGGCATAGGAAATCATGTTAGAACACTTGATTTCCAGTATTGAGTTGATTTAAGGGTTCGTAATGAGTAACGAACTATTTTCTTGTAGAAGCTTGGGTTGAAGCAAGAACTCAAGGCTTAGACACTTAGGGGCTTGAAGAATACAAGAATTCGGAAGCTCTTGAGGTGGGTTTGTGTTTACCGAAGTGATTAGGTCACTTTCATGTCTAGGGTAAATATCCATTTAAAGATAAAATGGTATGTGTTGTGAACCCTAGAATTTGCATGTTGGCAAAGGTAAAATCATGATAGGTAGAGCAATGAGCTCCTATTGCATGATATAGAATTCAAGTATAATTCAATTATCTATACTTGTTGCATGGTTGCATGTATGATTGAAACCTAGTGTTATTGAACATAGGTTGGAACATGTGAGAATAGAACCTAGTGTTATTGAACATAGGTTGGAACATGTGAGAATAGAACCTAGTGTTGTTGAACATAGTTTGGAACATGTGAGAATAGAACCTAGTGTTATTGAACATAGGTTGGAACATGTGAGAATGGAACCTAGTGTCATTGAACATAGGTTGGACATGAGATTGGAACCTAAAGTCATGGAACCTAGGTGGACAATGAGAAGTAAACCTAGTGTCATTGAACATAGGTGAGACTTAGTGACTTGAACCTAAGGTCATGAGACTTAGGTTGGCAAGTGTAAAATGTGAAAAAACGGGATGTGCGACGATTTTGCTATCCCGGGTATGCGACGATTTCGCTACCATGCAATGAGTTGGCGGTGTTGAGACGGGATGTGCGACGAGGTTGCTATCCCGGGTATGCGACGAGTTCGCTACCCGTGCCATGAATTGGCGGTGTTAAGATGGGATGTGGGACGAGGTTGCTATCCCGGGTATGCGACGAGTTCGCTACCCGTGCCATGAGTTGGCGGTGTTGAAATGGGATGTGCGACGAGGTTGCTATCCCGGGTATGCGACGAGTTCGCTACCTGTGCCATGTGAAGGCGGTGTTGAGATGGGGTATGCGACGATTTTGCTATCCCGGGTATGCGACGAGTTCGCTACCCGAACTTGGAGGTGACGATTTCACTCCTTGGATGTTGGAACCATTATGGTGAGACGGCGATTCCGAAACCATAAGTAAATGACAAGTAATTGAACTTAGTCAATGTGAAATATAGGATGAACCTAGGAGAGAATGATAAGTTACATTTCATTTGGTTGCATCCTTTATATTTATTTACAAGCATGTAAATAATTGTTGCATAGTTATTTGTGATCTAACTTATGCATATGGTATTTCTTTGGACCTGGTGGGTCGAGCTTCTCTCTTGGGTGGCCTTACCCACCGGGAACTATGTTTATAGTTCTCACCCCACGTTTTTCAGGTCCTTCCGCGAGTGAGGCGGCTGAGCGAGGCAAGGGTTTGGCTCTCTAGATAGCGGCCCTTCCATTTTGGTGATACATAGAGTTGTACCCCTAGTCTTGGACTTTGATAGTATAGAGGATTTTCATTACATGTATGAAAACTTGTATATTCCATAGTTTTGGAACATGGTGTATGGAATGAAAAAGGAAAATTTGGGCATGTATAAATGTGCAATGTGATGTAATAGAAGTAGAACTACTTTATGTTGATGCTTTCCTTGTGCAACTCATGTACTCCGTTCCTAGTTGGAACATTGTGGATAAGCTTGTGTTGTGACGCCTTGGGCGGGTAGAAAAGACTCTATTCGTTTTGCGGGTCTGGGGCATGCGTCCGTGCGGTTATCCTTTCCACCTAGTTGGTGTTAAAGGCCCGGCGGGGCGTGACAATATATATATATATATATATATATATATATATATATATAGAGAGAGAATTGGGCTGGAATACTATTAATAGTATTTGGGCTCTTTTGCTATCGAGTTTTTAACCCTTGAATGAAAAATTGTAGGGTTAGGATGATAGTGGTCCCTTAGGGTTTTGTGGTGGTCCCCCTAGGGATTATGCGGTTGCACGGGGACCCGACCTCGATAGTTTCAGATCAAGATCCCCGTTTCACATCGCATTTTTGGAAAAGCTTGCAAGAAGCTTTGGGTACACGGCTCGATTTTAGTTCAGCGTTTCATCCTCAAACTGACGGTCAATCGGAAAGGACAATTCAGATTTTGGAGTATATGCTGCGAGCGTGTGTGTTGGACTTCAAAGGAGCATGGCCTACTCATTTGCCGATGGCTGAATTTGCTTACAATAATAGCTATCAATCTAGCATCGGAATGGCACCTTTTGAGGCCTTGTATGGAAGGAAATGCCGCTCTCCTATTCATTGGAGCGAAGTCGGCAAGAAAAGGGTCTTAGGACCGGACGTGTTGCGTGAAGCGGAGGAAAAGGTCCGCTTGGCACGCGAACGCTTATCGACGGCGCAATCTAGACAAAAGAGTTATGCGGATCGACGTCGACGAGATTTGGAATTCGCGGTAGGAGACCGCGTCTTCTTGAAAGTATCACCCATGAGAGGGGTGAAGCGATTTGGTGTTCGGGGTAAGTTGAGTCCCCGTTACATTGGACCTTATGAGGTTTTGGAGCGTGTGGGATCCGTAGCATATCGGCTAGCTTTGCCGCCAAAACTTGCGGGGATACACAATGTGTTCCATGTATCGACCCTCCGCAAGTATATGTATGATCCGGCGCACGTCCTTGAGTATGTGCCTATGGAGCTTCATGAGGATATGACTTATGAGGAATTTCCCTTGTGTATCATGGATCGCGAGGTGAAAAGCTTGAGGAACCGTGAGATTCCTTATGTAAATGTACAATGGACGAATCACGGTGAGCGCGAAGCTACGTGGGAATTGGAAAGCTCGATGAAGGAGCGGTTTCCTTACCTCTTCGCTGAGTCCAGCTGAGGTATGATTTAGTTTCGCGGCCGAAACTCTCTTTAAGGGGGGAGGAATGTAGCACTCGGAATTTCGGTGCGTCGTAGCGAACTTTGCTAAATTTGATACAGTTCGATGGAAGCCGATAATGGCTGGTGTGGAATTGGGTTCCGAAGGTTTCGAAACATTGTGGGTGCGAGTGGAAACCCGGAAATCGAAAAATTATGAAAAAGGGACCAAGAGGAGCAAAACTGCTCACGGGGTCCGGACCTTGGAAGCTGGGGTCCGGACAATGAAGTCCGCGGGCAGCTACGGTCCGGACCCGTATGTCACGGTCCGGACCCGAGCTGGCTTCCGAGTTGGGGTGCGTACGGGTTCCGGACCCGGACACCAAGGTCCGGACCCGGCCTGCGCGGTGGACTGTCACCTGTGCGGGGTCCGGACTCCATTTGCAAGGTCCGGACCCGGCTGAGGCAGAATGCCCAGTGAGGGGTATTTTGGTAATTCCATAGAGGAGGGCTATGTATTGAGGGCTGAGACCTCTCTCCTCATTACTTCTTCATTTCCTCTCATTCCCTCTCCCTCTCCCTCACTTTCTCTCTCTGGAGATCTCTCCAAAGTTTGGAGAAGTGGATGATTTGACCTTGGAAAAAGCTTCTAAGGTGGATTTGGAGCTTCTTGGTGCAAGAAGAAGCTTGGGAGTTAGGGCTTTGAGGTGAGTTCTTGTGATTTAGGGTTTAAACCTTGGATTTAATCCTTTAAGATGAGGTTTTTGGAAACCCTAAGCAATCTCAACCACAAATGGTGGAAGATTGTGTTGGCTATTTATTATTGGGCTAAAATAGGTCCAACTTCCTGACCCGTGACAATAGGCCCAGGAGACAAATAAGTTGAGTTGGGTGAGCCTAATAAGTTGAGTGGGGGTGTGATCCACAAAAGACCCAACGGCAAGAGGCCCAACAATAGACCTAACGTCCAGGTGGGTTGAGTCAGGTCGAAGCCCGCGAGCGCTATGGCTGAGCCCTTAAGTGCGATAAGTGCGCCCTTCCTATCAGCACGTGCTTTTGGGATAGTTGGTTAGCGCTTACGATCCTACAATTGGTATCAGAGCCAGTGGCGCGGGTTCGATTCCCACATGCTGCATTAACGGTGCAGGTGTTGGAGGGGGGATTGTTGGCTATTTATTATTGGGCTAAAATAGGTCCAACTTCCTGCCCCGTGACAATAGGCCCAGGAGACAAATAAGTTGAGTTGGGTGAGCCTAATAAGTTGAGTGGGGGTGTGATCCACAAAAGACCCAACGGCAAGAGGCCCAACAATAGACCCAACGTCCAGGTGGGTTGAGTCAGGTCGAAGCCCGCGAGCGCTATGGCTGAGCCCTTAAGTGCGATAAGTGCGCCCTTCCTATCAGCACGTGCTTTTGGGATAGTTGGTTAGCGCTTACGATCCTACAGATTGGCCATGAAATCTAGGGTTTGGCTTGCATGCATGCAAACCCTAGGTAGATTTGGGGCTTTTGCCATGGGAGGTTCTAAAAATATTTGAACATTCGAGAATTGCAATTGAGGTAAGGAAAATAATGTTAGAACACTTGATTTCATGTATTGAGTTGATTATAGGGTTCGTAATGAGTAACGAACCATTTTCTTATAGAAGCTTGGGTTGAGGCAAGAACTCAAGGCTTGGAGACCTAGGAGCTCAAAGAATACAAGAATTCGGAAGCTCTTGAGGTGGGTTTGTGTTTACCGAAGTGATTAGGTCACTTCCATGTCTAGGGTAAATATCCATTTAAAGATAAAATTGTATGTATGGTGAACCCTAGGACTTGCATTCTGGCAAAGATGAAAATCATGATAGGTAGAGCCATGAGCTCCTATTGCATGTTATAGAATTCAAGTATATTTATATTATCTATATTTGTTGAATGGTTGCATGTATGATTTGAACCTAGTGTTATTGAACATAGGTTGGAACATGAGATTGGAACCTAGTGTTATTGAACATAGGTTGGAACATGTATGATTGGAACTTAGTGTTATTGAACATAGGTTGGACTTGAGATTGGAACCTAGCGTTATGGAACCTAGGTTGAGAATGAGAAAGTAAACCTAATGTCATTAAACATAGGTGAGACTTAGTGACTTGAACCTAGGGTCATGAGACTTAGGTTGGCAAGTGTAAAATGTTGAGATGGGATGTGTGACGATTTTGCTATCCCGGGTATGCGACGATTTCGCTACCCATGCCATGAGTTGGCGGTGTTGGAATGGGATGTGCGACGAGTTTGCTATCCCGGGTATGCGACGATTTCGCTACCCGTGCCATGAGTTGGCGGTGTTGAGACGGGATGTGCGACGAGGTTGCTATCCCGGGTATGCGACGAGTTCGCTACCTGTGCCATGTGATGGCGGTGTTGAAATGGGATGTGCAACGAGGTTGCTATCCTGGGTATGCGACGAGTTCGCTACCTGTGCCATGTGATGGCGGTGTTGAGATGGGGTATGCGACGATTTTGCTATCCCGGGTATGCGACGATTTCGCTACCCGAACTCGGAGGTGACTATTTCACTCCTTGGATATTGGAACAATTATGGTGAGACGGCGATTCCGAAAATTTACATTTCATTTGGTTGCATCCTTTGTGTTGATTTACAAGCATGTAAATATTTCTTGCATAGTTATTTGTGATCTAACTTATGCATATGGTGTTTCTTTGGACCTGGTGGGTCGAGCTTCTCTCTTGGGTGGCCTTACCCACTGGGAACTATGTTTATAGTTCTCACCCCACGTTTTTCAGGTCCTTCCGCGAGTGAGGCGGCGGAGCGAGGCAAGGGTTTGGCTCTCTAGATAGCTGCCCTTCCATTTTGGTGATACATAGAGTTGTACCCCTAGTCTTGGACTTCTATAGTATAGGGGTTTTTCATTGATGATATGCAACTTGTATATTCCATGATTTTGGAACTTGATGTATGGAATGGAAATGAAAGAAAAGAAAATTTTGGGCATGTATAAATGTGCAAATGTGATGTAATAGAAGTAGAACTTCTTTACGTTGATGCTTTCCTTGTGCAACTCTTGTACTCCGTTCCTAGTTGGAACATCGTGGATATGCTTGTGTTGTGACGCCTTGGGCGGTAGAATAGACTCTATCCGTTCGGCGCTTCTGGGGCACGCGCTCGTGCGGTTTGTCCTTCTATCTAGTTGGTGTTAAGGCACGGCGGGGCGTGACAGACTGAGGTGGTATCAGAGCATAGAAATGGTCTAGGTGGACCTAAGAAACCCTAGAAGGAAAAGATCCTAGGAGTGTAGGCTCGTGAGTGACGAGATCTTTGATTGTGGTGAAAGATAAGTAATTTTGGATATCAAATTTGCATTTACAATTAAAAAATTTTAATTAACTATATCAAAATTAAATTTTAAATTTTAAATTAAATGTGAATTAAGTTTTGATACTTTAGTTTAAAACACATAATTAAATTTGAAATTCATCAAAATTCGAAAAATATATAAAATATTTAATGTATATAAAAAGAAGAAAATAGAACAATATAAACATTGCCGGTATTTTATAATAAAATATAACAGATAAATTTATTGTTTAAAAATTTTAATTTTTATTGTAAATTTTTGGATTAATATAATGCACAAAATTATGTTAATTTGAAAGAACTATTAAAACAATTGTGACGTGCATTTACACGTACACTCAACTAATATATATATATATATGGTCTTTTTGCATAAAAAATCTACCAGTTTTGAGATTTTGCAAAAGTGGGCCACTAATTTTGATTTTACAGATTTGGTCCAATTTTTAGAAAATTGACCAAAATACCCTTATTGCTTTTTCTCTCTCTTCTTTTTCGCTCGTTCCTTTTTCTCCTTCCGCTCCGGTTCATCTCCGTCCTTACCGTTTCTTCCTCTCCTTCTCCTCCTCCTCCACCGCCCCCACATCGACGCTGCACTCTCTCCTTTTTTTTCGCTCGTTTGTCTATCTCCTTCCGCTCCGGTTCATGATCTCGATCATCGTCGTTTTTTCCTCTCATTCTCTTCCTGCTTCCTCTTCTTTCTCCTCATCCTCCACCACCCCTAGATCGACACCACGCTTCGCGGATGCCGACTGCAACGAGGATACCAAAGTATTTAAGGACGACGGGAAATCATATCTGGTGAGAGCGGTGGCTGCGGCAGAGGGCGAGGGAGGAGACATGATAGCGAAAAAAGATGTAAAAGGCGGAAGAAAAAAGAAGAAGAAGAAAGAATAAAAGGAAAAAATAAAGAAAAATATTTTTTTTCTCTTGAGAAGACCATTATGTATCGTCGCTCCTACAAAAAAGGCCAAGAGCCAGAGAAGAAAGAAGATGAAAATGAAGTTACACTGTTTGAGAAAGAAGTTGCACTATTTAAGATGAAAATTACACTGTTTGCGACGAAAGTTGCACTGTTTGGGCAAAAATTGAACTGTTTGGGCGAAAGTTGCACTATTTGAACGAGCGAAAAAAAGAGAGAAAAGGGGATAAAGGCATCTTGATCAATTTTTTAAAAATGCGGACCGCATCTGTAAAATCCAAAATAGTGATACACTTTTGCAAAATCTCAAAACTGGTAGATTTTTTATGCAAAAAGGCCTATATATACACACACATAATAGAATCATCTCTATCTCCTATCCGTCATCTCCATCATCTTCATCACTTTTGTCAACAATTTTATCTGACCAAAATATACTTAAAATTTATTTTTATTTATTATTTATTATTTATATTGCAAAAAATTTGTGAGTAATTTTAAAAGGTTGGTAATCTCACCCTCCTTTTGTAGAAGGATATATCAAAATTTTCAACTAACCAAATAAGTGAATAGAAATGAAAAAATGTTTTTTATTATTTTTTCTTATTAACCAAACACGATACGTGAAAAATTACTTTTTTTTTCTGTCGAAACAAACTATAGAAGCTAGAAAATTTATTTTCCAACAAAAATTTTTTCTTCAAAAAATAGTTTTCTACTATTTTCCAAGGAATTAAACAGGCCCTGATAGATTGTAATCCTACAATTCCTCTTGTCCAACTCTTTTTTTTCTATTTGTCTTGGATTTGTTTTTTAACTTAAAAATTCGATGGGTTTAGTAAAGCTTACCGCCCTTGGATTAAGGTTTGTAGAAATTACGACCGTTTTGAGTTGTAGATTTAGCATTTTAGACTAAACTTTAGAAACCCTTCTATTTTTTTAAATTCAGTAGTTAATAATTTTAACCATATCACTTAAGTATTTTGTGACATCTATTTTTATTTTTTGTTACACCTATTAATTTTTTCGTTAAATCTGTCACGTGCCACGTACATGCTTCAGAGATGTCCTATAAAGATTGATTAGAAAAGCATAAAAGATCTCTTAAAACTTAATTATGATCGTTCTTGTGTGTCCCCAACGCAAGAATATGATGATCCACGACAACATGTGCACAGCACGTGAATATTTTAACAGAAGAGTTTACAGAAGATGTAACGAAAAACAAAAATAAAAATCATAGAATTTTTTGTTAAAACTTTATAAGAAAGTTAGATCGTACCTTCTGTAATGATTTTGATTTCTACACCCGGATTGTAGACGGCAATTCTTACTCGTGGTTCGTCCTCGTTCACGATCTGCAAAAGAGCGGGACGTTTTTTTGAGTCTAATTCTCTTATTCCCGGAGATGGAGCCATCACAGAAATTAGGGTTAGGGTTAAACCGGGAGTCCTGTATGTTACATATTTATATATAACTTAATGTAAGGATGTTAAATCACGTCCATCCATCAAGAACGTGTCCAGATTCATCCTAACCGTTGGATCTACCATATCTTTATAGATCGACTATATCTTTATAGATCGCCTTGAATAAATCACGTGGGCTGCATCCAACATTCTTCCACTTGGTCTGGTAATATATTCATTACCGTATAGGCGATACAAAACTTTATTTGGTACCCACTAAATTATACAGTCAAAATCTCCCACTAGACTAAAAAATCACAATACTTTGATCATAGCGGTTATGTCCCAACAGATGAACACTCCCTTCCATGTATCAAAGTACGTATTTCATAATCAAATATCTTTATGAGTTACAACCGTATGAACTTATTATAAGTTCAACTCAGAGTTCCACTTTAGTGCACAATAATACTTTAATGTACAAAAGATAACTTTATGCGTATATGTGCAAAATCAAAATGTGTTCTTATTCAAATAAGAATAGCCAGTAAAGTCTTTATACAAGAAGAAAACACTTATACTTTAAATGGACTCAAGATACCCATACGATCAACATGATCCTTGAACTTGTTTGCCGGCAATGCTTTAGTCATAGGATCAGCAATCATCATCTCGGTCCCAATGTGTTGTATATCCACCTTCTTCTTGTCATACTCTTTCACAGCAAGATACTTTATTCGATATGTTTGCTGTGATCTGTAATTCGACTATTCTTAGCAAAAAATACTGCAGCAGAGTTGTTGGAATAAATCTTAATTGGCCTTGAGATAGAGTCGACAACTCAACTCTTAAATCTGAGATAAAATTTCTCAGCCATAAAGCCTGTGACAAAGCCTCATAGCAAGCGATGAACGCTGCCTCCATAGTGGATGTAGCAACTGTATCCTACTTGGTGCTCCTCCAAGATATAGAACCTTGAGTAAGGAAGAAAATATATCCTAATATAGACTTTCTAGAATCCACACATCCAGTAAAATCAGAGTCCAAATATCCAACCAACTCAAGAAGGTCAGAATGTCTGTAGGCGAGCATATAGTCTTTTGTTTCTTGTAAGTATCTCATGACCTTCTTCGCAGCTTTTCAATGATCAAGACCATGGTTGCTTTGGTATTTGTCCAGCATCCCCACCGCATGAGCTATATTAGGTCTGGTACAGACCCGCGCATACATCAAGCTCCCTACTGCAGAGGCATAGGGTATACTCTTCATATACTCTCGTTCTAAATCATTCTGTGAGCACTGTTTCTGATTGAATCTGTCGCCTTTTACAATAGGCGCGGCTGTAGGTGCACAATTTGCCATATTAAACCTTTCTAGAACTCTTTCGATGTAGGCGTTTTGAGATAGACCCAAAATTCTTTGAGGTCTATTTCTGTGAATCTTTATGCCGATGACATAAGAAGCTTCACCCATATCCTTCATCTCAAAGTTTTTAGAAATTTTTTTTTTTGCTCTCTTTAAGCAAACTTAAATCACCGCTTGTAAGCAGAATGTCATCTACATATAGGACTAAAAAATATACTTACTCCCACTAACCTTAAAGTATATACACTGGTCCACAATATTTTCTACGAAACCGAATATAGTAATTACATTATGGAACTTGATATACCACTGGCGGGAGGCCTGTTTGAGTCCGTATATAGACTTCTTTAGTCTGCAAATGAGGTGATTATTCTCATCTGTGCTAAAACCTTCGGACTGTTGCATATAGACTATCTCCTATATATCCGCATTTAGGAATACCGTTTTCACATCCATTTGATATAACTCCAAATCAAAATGAGCTACTAAAGCCATGATAGTTCTTAATGAATCCTTCTTGGATACCGAAAAGAAGGTTTTATGATAATCAATGCCTTCCTTCTGAGTGAAATTTTTGGCAACAAGTCTGGCCTTATATCGTTCTATAAAGTCCCTTTTGGTCTTGAAGAACTATTTATAGCCAACCGCTTTGACTCCTTGTGGTAACTCAATGAGATCCCAAACTTTATTATCCGCCATAGATTTCATCTCTTCCTTCATGACATCATACCAAATGGAGGATTTATCTCCCTGCATGGCCTCTGAAAACATCTATGGGTCTTTATGGTGCCCGACATCAAAGTCAGACTCCTGAAGATAGACTACATAATCATCATGAATTGCCGATCTTTTTTGCCTTGAGGATCTTCTTAAGCCGACCACTTCCTGCAGATTTTTATTATTCTGTGCATCTGGCTCTATAATTATCTGTTCCTCTTGGGACAGCTCTTCATGGGGAGGTTCAACTGGTTCAGCATTTGCATGCTCCAGGATTAGTTGATCTCCAATATGATCAAATTGATCTTTTGGAAGAGCAACTAAACCATTATCTGTTGATGGATAACCAGTTGAATCCATTATTTCCTTAAAATCCATCTTTTGAGGAACGACACTCCCACTAGCTTCAAAATTCTCAAGAAACTTGGCATTTCTTGCCTCAACTATCTTAGATGGGTGACTTGAACAATAGAACCTAAATCCTTTGGAGTTTACCGCATAGCTAGCCATTGAAATATCCACTGACTGTTCGAGAGTCCAATTTCTTTATATGTGGGTTATAAACCCTCACCTCAGCTAGACATTTCCATACATGCAGGTGATTTAAGCTAGGTTTCCACCCTTTCTATAACTCAAAAGGAGTTTTGGAAACAGCCTTTGATTGAATTCTATTTAAAACATACACCGCTATCTTTAGTGCTTCACTCCAAAGGGAAGATGGAAGACAAGAGCTACTAATCATGCTCCTTACCATGTCCATAAGTGTTCTATTCCTCCTTTCGGCAACGCCATTTTGTTGGGGCGTGCTAGGCATCAAATACTGAGCAATGATGCCTTCATTTTCGAGGAATTGAGCAAATAGACCAGCCATTTGACCTTTATCTGTATGTCTTCCATAGTACTCACCCCCTTTGTCGGACCTCACAAACTTTATTTTTCTATCCAATTGTTTCTTTACCTCAACCTTATAAGTTTTGAAAGCATCAAGCGCCTCAGCTTTTTCAAATAAGAGATAAAGATACATGTATCTTGAATGGTCATCAATAAATGAGATAAAATATCTCTGACCATTGAAACAAGGAATAGGAAAAGGTCCACAAATATCTGTATGTATGACCTCAAGAATTTCAGAACTCCTTCTGGCACCTTTAGTGGTATTTGTGCTGGTATTCTTTTCCTTTATGCATTCCACACAAGTACCAAAATCGATTAAGTCAAAATCTTGTAAGATCTTTTCTTTTACCAATCTCTTTATTCTCTCTAAGGAGATATGAGCTAAACGCTTGTGCAATAAATGAGAGGAGTTTTCTTCAAGAATATTCCTTTTAACACCAATGCTATGATCAACATTAAAGTCAGTCTCAAAGGATTGACTCAAATTAAATTTGTAAAAATCATCTACCAAACAACCATTGCCAATAATAATATTATCGGAGAAGATAGTAAAATATTCATTTTCAAATAAAAATTTAAAACCTTTATTTCTCAATCTAAAAACGGAAACTAAATTTCTAGAAAATTTGGAAACATAAAAAGTATCCTCAAGTTCAAGTACAAAACCAGTACTAAGTTGTAAAATAAAGTTTCCTACAGTTTCAACTTGAGATTCATTTCTTTCTCCAGTAATTAATATCTTTTCATTTGGCTTCAGTATCTTTAGGTGGTAAAAGCCATGCATGGTATTTGAGATATGTACAGTAGTACCATAGTCAATCCACCATGTGTTTTTAGGAACATTAACTAAATAAAATTCATAACAAATATAAATAGTTTCAATACCTTTCTTTTCGACCCAAGTTTTATACTTTAAGCAGTTTCTTTTCATGTGCCCTTTCTTTTTACAGAAGTAGCATTGGTCCTTCTTGCCAGAATTTTTTATTGGTACTGTGCTGACTTCTTATAATTAGAGGCACTTTTGTTCTTTCCCTTTCTGCGCTGAGTCGCCAGATTAACAGATTTTCTTATAATTTTCGGCTTCTCCTGCTTAAGTCTCTCCTCTTCTTGAACACACATGGTCAATAATTCATTTATTGACCATTCATCCTTATGCGTGTTGTAGGAGATCTTAAAGGGGTCAAACTCAAAAGGTAATGAGTTTAGAATTAGATGGACTAAGGAGGCGTCGGAGATCTCAAATTTTAAAGCCTTTCACGCACACCCTTGGCTCGATTGTACTTGATGCCCGAATGTCTTTTCATCAGCGTGCTCGCCAAAGCTTTATCGGAGCTAACAAACTGCTCCTCAATTGCCTTTAGGTAATTCTTGGCTTTATCACATTTCGAAATTGATTCCCTTATGCTTTTTGATACTCTAGACTTTATGAGTATCAAACTCAAGCGGTTGGATTGCTCTCACTTTTCCTGTGCGGATTCCTGCTGTGGAGTCATTGGCCCCACTACTTTAGGCGGTTGCTCAACACGCAGAACCAAATCTAAATCCATATAATCCAAAATAAAAGAAATACTTTCTTTCCAATAAGAATAGTTATCCCCAGTAAGTATAGGGATACGAAAAAGATCATTAATAAATGCAGTAGAGGAAGAAACTGCAAAAACAAAAAAAATATATAACTTTATCGCCTACTATAAGACAATATTTTTAGATTAGATAAATTTTATCTTCCTGTGGGTAGAGATGCTACACTCATAGAATTTATCTACTTTAATAATAAGACTAGCAGAAAACTAATTTCTAAACAATAAAATTTCTGTACCTGTGGGCGTAAGAAAACTCGCTATTTAGAAATTCAATCCACTATCCTATTCCAGTCAAAATTTAAAAGTTATTATTTATTTGACTGCAATAAATACTCAAACTTTATTTCAATGTCAGTAAATCCTTATATATTCTTCATTATCTATAGTATGCTGTGGCTATTCCTAAGCATAATGAAAAATACAAATAACCTTATTTGACATTGAATGACTATTAAAATTAAATTAGAAATCCGTACGAATTTTCGGGTTAACTTTAGTTCAATATCATCCTATAAAAATACCGTAAGTGATCATATACCATGACTAGAATACTGTGGCTACTCCAAAACATAGTGGATCTCACAAATCCTTATATGATATTGAATGACCGAAAATTTCATATTATTTCAAAACGCAGCGGAAAAGAATAAAAGTTCAAAATAATTTTCTTAACAAACTTATGTGACTCAAATTTATAAACTGTATGAAATCTATATACTCTACTCTAAATTTTCATGATCACCTTATGTATATTTAGAATAATAATATAAAAATTATACCGTAAAAATTAAACTAAACACACTACTTTATAATCATGAATATACTAATGAGTAGTACCAAAATTATATATAGTAAAAACTAAATGTTAGGCATGATTTTTTTTCATATATAAAGACTTTTTCAAGAACGAGCCAAGTTATATATAAAAAAATAATAATAATAATATATATATATATATAACTATTCTTTTTCTTAAATAATAATAATATATATATATATATATATATTTTTTTTTTTGTGTCCATCATGGCCGCTGGTCCCACGGGGATGTCCTAGGCATCCCACAAAGGCTGCATCGTAGCAGACCTTTTTTTTTTGGCGGAAACTGCCACATGGGCGCGAACCCCACGTGTGGCCTCCTACGGCAGCCCCAATAGGCTGCTGCATGAAGCCCCAATAGGGGCTGCTTGTGCGGTCTTTCTGTGGCCGCCTATCGCGGCCGCCGCCACGACGCTATCTCGCCAAAGGATGGTCTCGGTAGAGCCGGTCGATGCCGCCGCTTTCATAATCCAATCGGCGACTATATTATTATAATTATAATTATAATTATAATTATTATTATTATTATTATCAATGAAAAAGAAATCGAACAAAATCTAAAAGAAACAAAAATTCGGCAAAAAATTTGCTCTGATACTACATGTTAAACTTTATAAAAATTAAGATCGTACATTCTGTCATAATTTTAATTTTTATATCTGGATTGTAGATGGCGATTCGTGCTCGTGGTTCGTCCTCGTTCACGATCTGTAAAAGAACGAGACGTTTCGAATCTAATTCCCTTATCTCCGGAGATGGAGCCGTCACATGAATTAAGATTAGGATTAGATCGGGACTCCCGTATGTTATATATTTATATATAACTTAATGTAAGAATGTTAAATCACATCCGTTCATCAAGAACGTGTCCAGATACATCCTAACCGTTGAATCTACGATATCTTTATAGATCGAGTTGAATAGATCGACTGTATCTTTATATATCGCCTTGAATAAATCACGTGGGACACATCCAATATTTTTAAGTAACACAATTAAAATCACAAGAATTAAAATTAAAAAAAAAAGGTAAAATCACAGGGTATATCTAATTTTTTTTAAAAAAAGATTTTGTGATAAAATGTATTGAGACTCCTCAACTGAAGTTCATTATGAAAGACCCCCCTCAACTTTAAGTTTTTAACTTAAATTCTCTTATTAACTTTTAATCTGTTCGAAATTCAATTATTTTCATTAATTTTGTTAAAACTTGTAATATTATTAACCACTAATTATTAATTAGTCTAATTTTACTGGCCAAAAAGTAATTAAAATCGTTAGCTTTAAAGAAATTATTGATGAATTTAATAAAATTTTTACTTTTTCTTTTTACTAAAATCTTCTAATTCTAAAAAAGATTGATTCCAGACGGACAATAAAAAATCGATAGGCTGTAACGCATGTGACTGATTGCCCCCCAGAACATGTCATGTCTGACGGCTTTGAGATCCAAAGTTAAAAAGTTTAAAGTTGAGAGCGTCTTTTCATTATAGCCTACAGTTGAGGCGGTTTCCATACATTTTTACTTTTTTTCTTTTTTTTTAAATTTTTGGTAAAAAAATATAGAATTTATCTAAATTATTGACTATTTTAATTTGATTATCTAATTTTTTTAAATTATAATTTTATCATTTGACTTTTCAGTTTGTTTAATTTGAGTCAGTCAACGACACTTTGACTTTAAAATTTGAATATGCCGTTTATCTTTACAAATTTAATTAATATAATTTATTTAATTCTTGTAATTATAAATTTATTAAAATGAGTAACTAGCTTAAATTTTAAAGTTAAAGTGCCGTTGACTGATTCAAATTAAATAAATTAAAAGGTCGGATAGAAAATTCAAAATTTTGGAAGGTTGTGTAGTCGATTCAAAATGGTTTATAATATAGATAAGTTTTGTGCATTTTTAACTTTTCTTTTGAGCAATTGCTATCTTTATATTCAAAAGTGGATGCAAATCTTATATTTTTATCATAAAAAAAAACCTATTTTTTCGCACTAGTCTTATAACATTCGTACTTTTTAATTTTAAAAACTTATAAACATTATTTAAATCTTTTGATGGATTGGATGTAATATTTTCATCCAACTCTAGATGTAGAAGTAGCAAATCTTTAGTTTTAAACCTTTTTTTTTTTTTTTTTTTTTGCATACATACACACATCTTAGTCATATAGGGTTAAATTGCTCAGAACTTAAGCATTCTTAAGTACTTCTTATGGTCTTAAATACTTTAAATAATTAAATGATCAGTTATATAAAATTGTATCGAATCATCCATTCAATAATTAAGTTAGATTTAAGTTAAGAGATTATGACCTGATTATTGACAAAGTTGGATTTCAATTAACTTACATGGTCTTAAAACTCTTGAGCGACTCACCGGCCAGGCACAGTTGGCTAAAAGAATTGAAAGTTAGTTTCTTAAAGATTCCAAGTTTACCACAATACCCTTGCTAATTATTGATTAATACATAAATATCAAAATGTGAAGGGGGTATTTTAGTCCATTTAAGATCAATTTTTTATGGGAAAAAGAGAAATACCCAAGGAGGAGGCGGGTTTAAATTCTCATGTTTCATGGGACCAGGAGATGTCATAAAAATTATATATTTCCTACGGTATCAAATTCCAGTCGCAAAGCAAACAAGAGAATCTCAGTTCCTAATTAACCCACGTTCCTAGAAATTTTATAAAATATCATGAACCAAAGACAATTAGCTACAAGTTTCTCGAAATGCTGTTCTTATATGCTGTTCGATCACAATCAATGCAACCTCATGTATAGGGATTTCTACACACAGGTGATCTGATCGCTAATATAAGAATTTTAATTGGCTAATACACGTATTTTCAAACTACCATATAGATTTGCCAATAAATTATCAACAAACACTTAGTTTGACGATACCCAATCCAAGGAGAATATTTGAGAAACGTAACCGAACGTGGGGGGTAAATGGAAGTAAACGAAATCAAAGGAGTAGTTAAAACACCACTGTATAGTGCAATTGGGTTTTTTTAAATTTAGTTGAAATGTTAAAATAAAAAAACAACCACTGACTTAACCTGGTGGTAATTATTTAGATCGTTGTCTCTATGAGTTTCGAATTCAATCTCTGCTTGTGTGGGCTCATGCCCCAAAAAACTTCAGTGGAAAGCTTCCCGATAAAGTCTTATCGAGGAGCCTCTGATTCGCTAATATATGTTAATTTTATTTCTATTTAAAGATCATAATCTTTTCTTTTTGGATTTAAATTTTTGTTTTTTGAATTTTAGTATTGAAAAACACATAAGGAATATTTGTTATGAATGCAAAACTGATATGTGACAGATCAGGAGCTCTCTAATGAGGCGTCGTTAATGATACTTCCTACTGAAGTTTTATCCAGCTTGTGTCTGGCCTTTTCGGTTAAAAAATAGTATGAATATGATGAGTTTTTAGAGTAGAAATTTTTAAGAAAAAGTAAAAAAGACTTATACTTTAGTTTTTTTTTTTTTAATATTTGTTATATTGTACTACTTTTTTTCGCTTTTACTTATATGCCGTTTACTATGTACTATTTATCCCTAAATACCCAAAATACTTTTCTAAAATCAAATCTCACTAGTAAACCCTAAAAGAAAAAAAAAAAAAAAAGAATATTTGAAGGCAGTTTGTGAAATCAATAAAGGGTATTTTAGTCATCCAAGGGATAAACAAGATATTTTTTAGATTTTGAATGATATATTAGATATTATCCCTTGTTTTAAAGACACTCCACTATTGTTTTCTTTTCACTATCTGCACTGCTGTAAATAATTTGCTATTTAGATGGAAGCTAACAGTTCAGTTAAAAAACGCTGATTGACAATAGTAGAGAATCCATATTTTCCATTTTGACGAAAAAATAAAAAAATATCTACCAATAAAAGGACAAAAGTTGAACCCGCGAACTATTAGCTCTATGTTACTTTCACTTAGGGCATGTTTGGTTGGCCGAAAGTGAAGTATCGAAAGTGACACTTTTAGAAAGTGACGTCTTATCGGTTGTTTGGTTTGCGAAAGTGAACATCAAAGTCACTTTACGAAAGTTGGCTGATAAAGTGAGTTATAACTAAATCTCACTTTTTTGACTTTGGCTCAAAAAATTTGGAAGTCACCGAAAGTGGAGAACTTAGCTAAGAGGTTATATTTGAATTTGTTTTTAAAGTTGAATTTCACTTTAAATTTAAATTAAAATCATGATCACATTCTGAAATTTATTTGTAAATTAAAATTCAACATAAAATTTTAAATTCAAATTTGTGACTTTATATTTAAATTTAAAATTTTAAAGTTTATTTAAATTTAAATTTAAATTTTAAGTTTAAATTTAAATTTTAATCAAATTATTTTTAGTCAAGAACTTCAATTTGAACTTTGAATTCAAATTGTTCCAACTATAAATTCAAATTATTGACTAAAATTTGAATTTAAATTTAAATTTTCAAGTTCAAATTCAAATTCAAATTTAAATTTGTTATTTATATTTAATTTTAATAATGAGTTTCAGTTTGAATTTGAATTCGAATTATGAATTCAAATGTTCAAATTGTGATTTAAACTCAAATTTAAATTTAAATTTAAATATTAATTCAAATTATGAATTCATATTTGAATTCAGAAATTAAGATCGAATAGTAAATTAATATATGATTCAAATTATAAATTCAAATTTGAATAAATGTTATAATTTCTGTGTTGAAGTTTTATTTTAAAATTTAATTTTAGTTATGAGTTATAAATTAAATTTTAAATTCAAATTGTAAATTAAATTTATATTTTAAATTTTAATTATAAATTCAACTCAGATTTAAATTTAAATTTTAAAATATAATTTTGAATTCTATATGTAAATTTAAATTTAAATTTTTAATTTAAATTGTGAGTATAAGTCGTTTGTTTATATTTTCACCTTTTTATATATAATTTAATAATCAAAATTACAAAATTATAGTTTAATTTTTCACTTTATAGTCAACCAAACAATCGGACTTAAAAATTATTTTTGTAAAAGTCACTTTTAGAAAAGTGACTTTTTTCACTTCACCCACTTTCGAGCAACCAAACATGCCCTTAAAGTCTAATCTTGATCGCTTTAGGAGAACTCCTGACAGCGAAAAAGCAACGATCCATGACGCACATGTGCGGAATAATATTATAGTTTTAATGGAGAAGATAAACAGGAATGTTAATAGAAAATGAAAACAAAGACTATTGGGTAGTTAAGTAATTCAATCAAAACCACAGAATACTAGGTTCCGTGCATTTTTTTTCAATTTTTTGTGTCATTTTTATGGATCTCCTTATTTTACGTAAAAAAAAAAGCATGTTTTACAGTAATGCACTATTATAACGTACAGTGGAAGAGCTCTCTATTTCGGGTGATAACTATTTTATTAAAATTGAATTACCGAATCGAACCTATTTAATTTGGTTTAAAAAGTTCAGTTTGACTAGTTATTTAGTTTAAACGGTTCGACTTAAACAGAAATTTTAGTTTTTGGTATTCAGATTGGATGTCTAATTTGAAATTCGAATCGAACGAATTAATGATTAAATGAGTCAAAATATTCTTTTAGGTTGGAAATTAAACTATATATTCCCTTTTAAAATACTTTAAGAAGTAAAATAAAATTTTCTATGTAGTCTGATGAAATTTCTACTATTATTGTGTCTTAATTCTTTTAATATAAATTAAATTTGAATGTAAAATGATTTGAACTTTTAACACCAACAAATCTGAATTTTCGGCTGTATTATAATCCGGAGGGCTCAACTTAGAAAGGCTCAATTTAAAATCCTATATGTTAGATTTTTTTTTTTTTTTTTTTTAAAGGGAAAACACGTTTTAAGACGATTTTATTTAATTAATCGAATGATACAGATTGAAAGAACTCATCTACAGAAGACTAAAAAAAAGCTGTTTGCTGAGAAGTCCCCAATTGACCAAACGATCCATGACTACAGCATTTTTAGAACATTTTGTCACGCCCCGCCGGCCCTTTAATTGTCAAAGAGGTTTCCAACCCACCTGAACCCGTTGAGACCCCTCTAGTAATCAAAAACCTCCTCTCCGAATTTAGCTGCATGACCCCAGAAGAATTGCCTGATGAACTCCCCCCACTTAGAGATATTCAACATGCAATTGATCTTGTCCCTGGTTCGTCTTTACCTAATTTACCACACTATAGGATGAACCCAAAGGAACACTCTGAATTGAAACGTCAGGTAGATGATCTAGTTAGGAAAGACTTTGTAAGGGAAAGCATGAGTCCATGCGCTGTACCGGCACTACTCACACCTAAAAAGGACAGAAGTTGGCGTATGTGCGTTGACAGTCGTGCCATTAACAAAATCACAATTAAGTACCGGTTTCCAATTCCGCGTCTGGATGATATGCTAGACATGATGGCTGGAGCATATATTTTCACGAAAATTGATCTTCAGAGCGGTTACCACCAGATTCGACTTAGGCCTGGAGACGAGTGGAAGACCGCATTTAAGACGAAAGAAGGATTGTACGAGTGGTTAGTCATGCCGTTCGGCTTGACAAACTCTCCGAGTACTTTCATGAGGGTTATGAACCAAGTTTTTAGACCTTTCATTGGAAAGTTCCTGGTTGTGTAGTTTGACGATATTTTCATTTATAGCCATGCCGAGAATGAACACTTAAATCATATCCGCCAAGTCTTTGAAATTTTAAGAAATGAAAAATTTTACATTCACATAAAAAAGTGCGCTTTCATGCGATCTCATGTCACCTTTTTAGGATTTGTTGTATCCAATGATGGGGTATCAGTTGATCCAGAAAAGGTGAGAGCAATTAGAGAATGGCCTGAACCTAAAAATATTCACAACGTTAGAAGCTTTCATGGCTTAGCAACTTTTTACCGTAGGTTCATTAAAGGCTTTAGTACTATAATGGCTCCAATTACGAACTGTTTAAAGAAAGGTGAATTTAAATGGACACAATCGGCCGTTAAAGCTTTAAAAAAAATTAAATCTTTGATGATAGAAGCACCAGTTTTGAAATTGCCGGATTTTGAAAAAGTTTTTTAGGTTTGTTGTGATGCGTCGGGGGTAGGCATAGGTGGAGTTTTGAACCAAGAAGGCCACCCAATAGCCTATTTTAGCGAAAAGTTGAACGAAGCTAAGTTGAAATACTCTACCTATGAAAAGGAATTGTATGCCGTGGTTCAAGCATTAAGGTATTGGCGACACTATTTACTACTTAAGGAATTTGTATTATTCTCCGATCACCAAGCCCTTAAGCACCTCAATTCTCAGAAAAACTTGAACTTTCGGCATGCGAAATGGGTCGAATACCTTCAGGAATATACCTTTGTCCTAAAACATCGAGCCGGAACCGATAACCAAGCCGCTGACGCCTTGATCCGAGTCGTGGCCACTTTGAACAATGTCGGGGTGAGTGCAGTTGGGTTCGATAGCGTTAAAGAGGAATATCCCTCGTGTCCGGACTTTAGCGAGATTTACTCCTCAGTTTTAGAGCGCAATCCTACTAACCCAGATTTCGTCATTCGAGATGGATTTCTTTTTCGGAGTGTTCGTTTGTGCATCCCGCATGGCTCATTACGTGATTTCGTTATTTGGGAACTACACGCGGGAGGCTTAGTCGGACACTTTGGTCGAGACAAAACTATTTCTATAGTTGAGGATCGATTCTACTGGCCAGGCCTCAAAAGAGATGTTGCGCGTGTTGTGGCACGATGTGGGACGTGTCAAAGAGCTAAAGGTGGTCGGAAAAACGCAGGATTATACACGCCCTTACCTGCACCACATTCTCCTTGGCAAGACCTAAGCATGGATTTTGTTTTAGGTCTACCAAAAACGATTAGGAAGCACGATTCAATTCTTGTTGTAGTTGATCGTTTTTCTAAAATGGCTCACTTTGTTCCTTGCCGTAAGACATCTGATGCTACTCATATCGCAAAACTTTTTATGGCCGAAATTGTACGTCTTCATGGTTTACCAAAATCAATCGTGACTGATAGTTCCGCTTTGTTAGTTATTTTTGGAAAACATTGTGGAAAACTATGGGCACTAAATTGCTTTTCTCATCTTCGCATCACCCGCAGACTGACAGTCAAACAGAGGTAGTCAATCAGAGTTTGGGAAACCTACTTTGATGTCTAGTCGGTGACAATGTTAAAAATTGGGATCTTGTCCTACCGCAAGCTGAATTTGCATATAATAGTTCAATCAATCGAACCACCGGAATGAGCCCTTTTAAAATAGTGACAGGATATGACCCAAACAAACCAATCGATTTAATCCCTCTTCCTATAGAACAAAGACCTAGTGAACATGCAATTTCTTTTGCACAGCATATGCGGGATTTACATTACGAAATTCGACGAAAAATAATTTTAAGTAATGAAAACTATAAGAGGGGAGCTGATGCTCACAGGCGAGAAGTTGAATTTAAAGAAGGAGATTTGGTGATGGTGCGGATTAGACCGGAAAGGCTTCTGCATGGGACTATTAAAAAGCTACATGCAAAAAACATGGGTCCGTTTAAGGTTCTCAAAAAAATTGGGTCTAATGCCTATTTGTTAGACTTGCCACCTGACATCGGGATTAATCCTACTATCAATGTTGAGGACCTTACTTTATATTATCCAGGTTTACAAAATTCTTTGCCCAATTCATTTCCATCTCCACTTGTCCCAAGAACCCCATTGCAGGAAAAGAAAAATGACATTGAGACGATCCTTGACGATCATATTGTGTCGACGAAGGATGGCGGAGAGCGCAGCTTTTTGGTCAAGTGGTTATATCGGCCTGACGAGGATGCGACGTGGATTTCACAGGATGAACTTCAACAGTTGGACCCAAGCTTGTATGAAAAGTACATCTCCAACAATTCGACGGAGTCAAATTTTTCAAAGGCGGAGAGAGTTGATGCAGACCGGACTTTTTGAGTGTACGAAAGTCGTCGACGCCGCAACCGCAATTGTGGCATATGGTTTGATCGACCCGAGTTGGGTCCGGGTTGAATCGAACCTGCGAGTTTCTAGAAATATCTAAGGATATTTACTTTCCTGTTATTTGAACTTATCTAGTTGTTAGAAAAGTTGTTTACTTGGGATTTTTTCCCTTGTTATTTGAGATTATCTAGTTTGTTAGGAAAGTTGTTGAAGGATTTTATTGTTAGGATTTTTTTTTTTGTTTTGAGCTTATCACTGTCAGGAAAAGCTCTTTAAATATTCTATGCATGGATGATTCGAATAAATGAAGAAGAATGCTATTATTTCCTATGAGATGTGTTCTCTAATTTTCCTTCGCATTATGCGTCGACCGGAGCGAGTCCGTAGGGAGCGAGTCCCTTTATCCTTATCCTTTTCTTTTGCAATTTCTTCTCGACTTGAAGCCCTATTCCCCATTGACGCACCTGCTGCCAGCACCATCAACGCGCCTACTGCCAGCACATCATCGCCGCCCGCTGCCAGCGTCAATGACACCACCGGCTGCCAACCGTCGATGCACCTGCTACCAGCACCATCGACTCCGCCTACTGCCAGCAGCACCGGCTCCACCCGCACTTCCTTCACCTCCCGTTGTTGATGCCGTCGCCGAGTGTTTCCATCGTCATCGCCTTCCACCATTGCCCGATCGCTGTGCTTGAGCCTTCCGAGATCGATTTTCTCGTCAAGAACTCGCCCTCAATTTCTTTGACCGCCAAACCTGGATCCACTCCTATCTCTTTATTTTTATGTTACTTTTTATTTTCCTCTCCATTTTCCCTTCTAACCCGTTTGATTCCTCCCCTTTCTCTGGTCCCAGCAGGTTGCAACCGTCGGATAGGCCGTAGACCCAACCGCAAATCGAGCATCTTGCGGATCCCTTGTGCGCTTGTTCTTAATAATATCTCTTGCGAGCCCGACAGGTTTGATTCGAACACCTCAAGTCCTTAATTATTTTCAATTCCTCGCCTTGCATGCCTCGCTCTTTAGGGTCATATTGAAATTATTAATTTGTTGAGTTTCGAACATAACTCCCATTGTGCTAAGCATCATATTGCGCTCGCTAAATTTATAAACCTAGGATTTGTCCCGATTACATTTAACTTCCTAATCTTTTATCCTCAAATCCTGCACCAGTTTTGGTATCAGAGCCCTAGGTTGATGTATGATCCTTAGGAGTGGAAAAATTTATCAACCTTTACAAAAATCATCAGACCCTACGACAATGGATCAGATTTTACAACAATTTACCGCTTTGAACACTAAATTAGATGACCTAGGAAACCATGTTGCCGCCCTAGAAACGAACCCTGAAAGGTTACCCGCACAAAACAATGATAGCAGAGAAGAAGCTGCGTTACGCACCCCTCAACCCAATGAAATTCATCGGATACAACCAGGGTTTAATCCACTCTTCCAAAATGAAAACTATCTTTTTCGAGATGACATAATGCAAAAAGTAAAAATTGATGCACCCACTTATGATGGAAAATTCGATCCAAAAGCTTTCATGGACTGGATTATCGACATGGACCAATATTTTGATTGGTATGAAATGTCTGATAGCCGTCGAGTACGTTTTGCCAAAATGAAACTCTCCGACGCCGCCAAGCAATATTGGATAGGCGTCGAAAGGCATTTAGAGCGACTTGGCCAGGAGCCTATCACTTTATGGGCTGAAATGAAGGCTAAATTGAGAGAGAAATATTTGCCGACCACGTACAAACAACAATTGTACGATCAATTAAATGCATTTCGGCAAGGTTCTCTGTCAGTTGCCGAATACATGGCCAAGTTCGATGAGATGAATGTCCGTTGTGACATTCTAGAAGAGGAAGAGCGGACTCTTTCACGATTTCGCAATGGCTTGCGTGAGGAGTTGCAGCGCGAAATTGCGCCACATCGAGCCGCCACAGTCGAGCAAGCTTTTCAGCTCGCATTGGAATACGAAAAGTATTTAAAGGCACCTACTCGACGAATTAATAGGCAATGGAATGATAGGAACACAAGGAGCACTAACACGAATTTTAACAAAACGAACGGTTTTCAAAATCGACAAATCCACGATCCTAAAGGCAAGGGTTTAGCTACTGACGAAACCAAACCGGGAAACACACAAGGTAGGTGTTATAACTGTCACCAAATAGGACATTATGCTCATAATTGCCCCAAGCGGAACATGTTTGTCCAACCAACTGACGAAGAATTTGACAACCTAGAAGAGGTCGCACACACTGTCGAGGAAATCCCTAGTGACGAAGAAGGGTTAGAAACGGATGAGTTCGGGGAAAACCCTGCTTTACAAGTCATGCGATGTGTCTTGACACAACATAGGGAAGAGGATGATTGGAGACGCACTTCTATTTTTCACACTTACACAAAGTGTGGAGATAAAAGCTGCAAAGTCATCATAAATGGTGGTAGTTGTATCAATGTGATTTCTGAAGCCGCTATAGGTCGTCTAAAGCTTAAAGATGAACCTCATCCTAATCCTTATAGTGTAGCGTGGGTGGACAAGACCACGATGCCCGTAACAAGGCGTTGTTTGGTCCCACTTTATTTTGCTACCTATTCCGATCAGATTTGGTGTGATGTCCTACCTATGGACGTCGCTCATGTGCTTTTAGGAAGACCTTAGCTTTATGATCTATCTGTCACCCATTATGGTCGACCTAACACCTATGTTTTCGCTCACAATGGGAAGAAAATTATTTTGAATCCAACAAAACCCTCTCAACAAAAGTTTTCATCAAAAAACTCTAAATTTCCAAAAGATCCGAGTTCAAGCTCCACTAAAGATTTCAAAAATCCTCCATCAGAGATTTCAAAGACGAAGCCCGTTCACATCGTTAACAAAAAAAGAGTTTTGTAAAGAAA